>VUQR01011463.1:17738-50683 GCA_015108515.1 Hemichromis elongatus
TGGGAATGATTTAGTGTAAACTAAACAAACCTAATTAAATACAATGATTTTAACTTAATTTGTACAGTTTTAACCCTCTGTACACACAGTTGCACTGTCTGTGCTTTGGGAATGTGTGAATCTCTATGTCTATCTCTATGTCATCTTTTAATGTGTTATAACTGATATTTGTTCCATACGGTTCAGAAAAAAGAAAAGTTTTGGTCATTTTAAGAATTATTTCCCTCCAGTTTTGAGAAATGTACACATGTTTTATTCAAAGTTGCCTTTATTTTATTTTATTTTATTTAAATTTTTTGCTTGACATAATTTAACACAGCACTGATTTGTTTAGGATGACGTTCGTCTTTTCAATGTAGTTTGATTTTGCTTTTTTATATTTTATGTTTGTATGTTTCCTTCAAACTCCCTAGGGACTACTTAAGAAAATTAGCCTTTATGGCTAAATCTGTATATTTTTTCCAGTAAAAATATATATATTTTTAAAAATCTGTAAAATCTCTCAATGTCAAATAAAGCCATGGCTGGGCACTGATGCTACAGGACATGTTGTGTGAAATAGGTAGAGGCAGGAGGCATCTGGCAAAGATTAATTATAAAAAAAAAACAAAAAAAAAACTTCTTGATAACAGCTTTAAAAAATAACTGTGTAAATCATCCATTCCAGTAAACTCAGATTAAAATAGGAATTTTTCCTGGAGGAAAAATAAAGGCATAAACACAATTTGGAGGATTTTTAACAAGTCAACTACAGCAACCGTACACTGCCCTGCAGTATTCATAATCTATATAATATTAACTGACCTTTCTAAAGGACAGGACTTGTTGCCCATTAAATTAACCACAAATAATTGTACAGTTTGACCGTCATCCGTCTCCTCTATGTAAATAAGAGAGTAAGTAAAATGTATTTATATAACACATTTAGAAATGATAAACTAAAACCTGTTATGTAGGAAAACAGTCAGTTTTAATTAAACGTTATATAGTCAGGGTTAAATTAAAATTCAGAGTGAGCTAGATATATGATCAGCCCTACATTTCTTTATTCTTGAATAATATATTTACTAAATTAATAAAAGGTTATATAGCTTGAACGTATATGGCATTAAAAGCTTCTGCATTATTCTGTTTTATGTACCATTATATAAGTGTCATTAATTATAAATACTTTATATTTAATCTTGTTTTATCGCCCAACCAATCAAGCTAGTAGGGGAGAGAAAATTATGGTGCATTTACCTTATAAAACGTAGGTGTTTAATAAAGCTCTGTGTACAATAAGATCATTATAGCAGAAAAACAGTGGAAGAAGATCACGAGACAAATTAAAAAGGGAGAGATCCTCCAGTTCTTACTCTAGAAGAAGTTACTTCTTTCACATTGCGAAGTTCGTCAAGCAGATGATTACATTTTCTCCAGCAGAGTGGATATCTCCTGTTCAGAAGGGTCAAGGGGACATATTGACAAAGGCAGCTGAGGCAAGCATCAAGGAAAAGGTGGAGTGTCTTTGAATAAAAAAAGCAGACATCTAAAACATCAATAGGAGAAGACATTCATAGGGAAAACACTGCAGTTTCTTAGGTGCTTTAGATAAAATGTGTCGAAGAATGGCTTTTATCTGCTTGGACAACAGCTCTATAACAATTTCTAAAAGAATACAGGCTTTGAGGTGGAGTATGGTCATACATACACCAAAAAGTGGTAGTACAGTACAGAGGAAATGAAAATATGCTGGCTTATATCCATCAGAGCAGGGCACACAGCAATAATGAGAGGGGTGGCGAGAGAAAAGTCAAGCCATGGGCCAAGAGCCAGCTGCCAAATAACAATAAAAAGCACTTGTGTGTGATAGATCAAGCTGTGAGAGGAAGATGAAGGGCATGCAGGGGTCAGAGAAATAGAAATCCTCTGTGATCTCCCCCATCTTTCACAAGGACCGTCTGGCGTTACAAGAGACACTGAGGGGAGACAGATGGCACAGAGGAAAGTTAGGAGATAGACAGAAAATAGGGAGAGACAGACACAAAGAAAGGAAAAAAATTAGAAAAACAAGAGGGAATAAAGTAACTGAATAGGTGGGGAGACAACAAGCCTATGTGCACAGAGCTCGCCGCCATCAACCCTATGATATACAAACGCAAGCCCCCCTGGAAAAAATACGTCAGAAAACAACCAAACATCACGTCTGGAGTTTGTGCTTTATGCCCACAATTTTACAGCTCACAGTAGTTTTGTTAGATTTCCCCATTACTGTCTTACCATTTTTATTTTCATCACATTTTGTGTCCCCACCGGTTTAGCCCATCCATCCATCAATCCAAATCAGGATCGCAGGAGGCCTGGAGCCTATCCGGGCCGCCACAATGCGAGAAGCCTGGTTTTTAGGGCCTAGGGTTAGTTTTATTCTACCTGTTTCATTGGCAATTTAGCAAAGTTGATGGTGGTGGTGGTGTGTGTGTGTGTGTCTGTGTGAGAGAAAGACAGAGAGGGAGAGACAGATTTTGAACCTTCATGTTATGGACGTACAGTGTGAGTACTCAGGTCACATCAGAGCATCGGGCTGTATAGTGTGAGACCCTGCATCGTGACCTATGAACTTCCCCTGCGACTCAATCGTACAGTTTGCGCAGGAGCTGAATAACGCGACTGGAACAAATCGCAGTGTCTGCCCAGCATTTCCAGACATCTAAGAGATGGCTAGCAGACGTCTAAAGCTTCTGAGACACATGAGTAGCTGAACAGATGGATCAACCAATTGTAAGAGGGGCTGGGGAGTAGTGGCAAGGGATGGGGGGTTAGTCAGAGTGGGGAGACTATGTGGTTTAGGTTTAAACTAGGCCTTTCTAACATTTATCACAGTCAGGTGAATCACTGAATGAACGTGACCAGCCCGTCCTCCCTCCTCTTTACTGATTCCTAAAGATGATGGAATACCAGAAACCTCTGGGACTTTCTAAGAGAACAGTGTAGGATGATTACTAGAGAAAAAAGATACAGAGGAATACATGAGGGAATGTATTTCACACTAACACACCAATACTTTGAACTGTTGTGCTCGTCTGCTGAAGCTTGCTGGCTTTCACATCTATCTGGAAATCAATTAAAGAACAGATTTACCAAATCTTACGAAAGTGTGACGACTGATGAGTATTTAAAAATCTTTCTGCTTCTCTGTGTGTCTTCTCAGTTATGGATCAATAACTCTTTTATACTGTCTATAATTGAAATGCAAGGAGGCTGAGGTGATTTACTTGGCTTTAATTTCTTTGTTCGTCATGAATACTAATGCAAGCCCAAGGGCATCAGATCTTCATTTATCTTTAAATGCATACAAACATACATACTCCTCTCTATTAGCTTAAAAATGGTCATTTAAAATGCCTGTGCAAAGGTAGAAATATGAAAAGGAAAAAGAGATATGGTTAGACATTTCAGAATAAGGAATATATGACTCAAAGGATTTTTTATTCAAGTTTTTACTTTAAGGTAAATCTATGAGGCCTAAGACATAACAATAGCGCGAAAGCCTCCCTTTTTATATTCCTGGACTTCAAAATTAAACATTAAATAATTATTTAATATTCACTCTTTGAAAAGGTACAGTCATTTTACAAGTAATTACTTTGGCATCTGTCCTTTCCTCTGTCCCCTGCAATCACAGTTGTGAAACGTTTACCACAAATAGATCATGAAACTCAATCATTACACATAATTATCCACTGTTTAAAACAGTTCACTAGTTAATGGTAAGTATTGTCTCCTCACAGTAAAAGGGTTATGGTTTTCAATTTTTCTCATCTCTGCACTGGTTTGATTTAATTGAATTCAGTTTTATTAATATAACGTCAGTTCACAGCAACAATCACGTCATTGTGTTTTATACTTTAAAAACCCTACGATATAATAAAGAAAATCCAACTATCAGACCCATGAGCAAGCACTTAGCCACAGTGGGAACAAAAAACTCCCCTTTAACAGGAAGAAAATCTCCAGCAGAACCAGAGAAGGAGCCATTCACCAGAACTGGCTGGGGGATGAAGGAAAGAATACAGGACAAAAGAACCACTGTGGGAGAAAGTGCCAGAATTTAATATTTACTAATGACTAAATACTAAGTACAATAGTGGTGTGTAAACACACATGGAGTGAAAAGAGGTAAGTGAGGAAGAAATGCTCAGTGCATTATGGGAAGGGCCCAGCAACCGGAGCCTATTGTGCTCAACTAAAGGATGGCTGAGGGTCACCTGATCCAGCCCTAACTGTAAGCTTTATCAAAAAAGAAAGTTAAGAGACAATCTGGGCTTTACCTTTCTTTCAACTTTTGAAACTTTTGATAACACACTCCTTAGTTACATGAAATCATCATCAATAAATTTGGGCAAAACAGAAGCTACAGCTTTATCATTTTTTTGCTGAGTTTGACTGCATGTCCACTTTTATCCGTAACTTTTTGGTCTCTCTCTTCCCTGTCCTGATTCTGTTCACTCCCTCAGTGTCCTCCTCTCTTAGATTTTGTGCTGTCAAAGTTAAATGTAACAGTGAAATAGGATTTAGAAACCAATAAAAGGCACAAACTGATCCGTATTAATTTTTTTATGACTATTCAAACTGAATACAGACTGCTGCTGGACTTCGACAGGTTGACTTCTTGCCACCTGGAACTTGAGCAGCACTGTGAATAAACACTGAAGCCCAATTTGACTATAAGAGCAATAGAAATCTTTAACAAATGGAAATATTAAAGTAGCTCCTTTGCTGGTAACTAGCAATGTGCCAGGAGACCAATCACTAGCTAAAATTAGCTAGTAATTGCTAGTGATTTAGGCTACATCAGCTAACACTGTTGACACTATTTAGAGAACAAATGAAAATATTCAGACACTTTGCAAATCACAGCGTCATGCCTGCATTATCAGAACAGTTTGTATCTTTGCTATGTTTCAGTTAAACTGTTTTAAATCTGCATCACTGATGAAATTACCTCTTTATCTTCTTCCTGCCGCAGCAATGAAAGTCTTATTTAGGCGGTTGACGACAAGCCACGCTGCTAAAGCAGCAATGTCATATGAAGATATCAAGACCATAGATGGCACTGTTTATGTGATGGCATGCCAGATCTGGCCCGATTGTGGTTTGGTTTATGTGGCCCAGGCTCATAGAAAACAGGCCTGCCCCGGATCCGGCATCAAGCTGGCACTTCTAACTGACTGGTGTCATGGCAGGGTGTATTTCAGCGAGATGTGGGCCAGGCACTATTTATGTTCCTATTTTCCTAATTTAGTTAGAAGACCCAAATACCACGTTGCAATACCATACTGCTAAGGTAGCCAACATTTCAAATGCATGTTTAACAGGTTTGTGAGTGTACACTTTATCCAAAACCTAGTGAGGGTTTATTCATGTTTACCACTGGGTGGTTGTAGTTCAGGAGGTAGAGCAGGTCACCTACTGATCGGAAGGTTAGTGGTTTGATTCCTGGCTCATCCAGTCTGCATGTCAAGAGTTTGAAGGTGTATGAATGTAGTTAGGAAGCACTCAGTTTAGAGAAAGTGTGTAATTTGGATAACGTGGCATGTTGTATGGAGCAATTTGAGTAACTTGGGAGCAGAGGTGGGCAGTAATGCATTACTGTAATCCAATCTCTTTTTTAAAGTAAGGGATTACTATTATACTATATGACCGTGCAGTGTTTAAAGCGTGGAAGTACTGACCTTACTTTGAGTTTGATTCCGTAAAAAGTGACAAAAACATTACCGTCCGCTGTTCACTGTGTGGGAAGAAAACGTCTTTTTACAGCACACCTGAACCAGGGCAAACTTCCGCCTGCCCCACTCCTGCTATACAGGTGAAAATAGAGACACATTTATTTTCTGCTGTGTTTTACTTGCATCTATTTGAAAGAGTGAGTGTAAACACAAAAAACTATTTTATTTTATATGCTGGAATATGCAGAAAATAGGTTTAAATGTTAAACAAATTTCTTCCAGTCAGAGAATGTTCCATATCATTTATTTTTTGCATGATGGATAAAGTTAAAAGATTAAAAGTAATAAAACAACTTTTAAAAAGAGACTTTTTCATGTGATTACATTTTATATGATGGATTTTACAGAAAAAGTAGAATTGGGCTGAAAGATCAATTGTTTTATTACCTATTCAGGTTGTAAATCATGTTTTTAAAAAGTAACTAGTTACTTTTAAAAATAAGTAACCAGAATTACTTTTTGGAGAAGCAATCAGTAATTAGTTACTGAGTGAATTAAAGCGCTATATAAGAATCAGTCCGAACAGAGTTTTGTCATGTTACTTTTGCACTATTATGTTCGAGCACATGTTGTTATTACATAGTTTCAGCTCCAGCCCCAGATGTCAGCCTAATGTGTACCTTAATCAAGCTGTGTGTCTGCAACTGGCCTTATGCTTGTCCATGTGTGGGCCACCTCTGGCAAACCAGATCTGGGCCATGTCAGTGGAAGGATCCTGGAGTTTCTCTTTGGGGTATGTGGGCCATGTGTAAGCACATTGTGTGGGCCAGATCAGGGCCATACCAATTTTGCTATGTGGGTTTGGTGGAAGAAATAATTAGATACTAATCAATGTACGTACATTTAGTACAAAATTATTTTTGTCAAAAAAATTGTCTTCCTTTTACAAAATATGACTGACTGTACCTTTAAGTAAAATATAAGATCCTTCTATTCATTATATGACTGCAGATCAAGCAAATTCAAACAATCTATCTTCATTAAGGCCTGAAGGTGTCTAAGAAATATGTAGGTTTCTACTTAATAAGAGGCAGGCTCTAACCACTTCCCATTTCTTCAGGCACCTGTACACTTTACCCGAGAAGAAAGGTAAAATTACAGAGGGAAAGAGGGAGGATGTGATGGCAGCATGGTAAAGTAAGGAGGAAAGAGCAAAAGGAGTGAAGGACCTTGTTAAAAGCCCTTCTGTGACAGCCAAGGAAAGGCTGCAGCTCAGAGTCATTAAATGTGGCTGAAGCTGCAGAGAGTGACTGAAAAGGAGAGTTGAATGGATGGAAGGGGGTTTCAGAGGTTGGCACCACGCAACAAGCAGAAGGGTGCGAGTATGGGAAGAGATCAAATAGTAGGTAAACAAAAGAAGAAATTAAAGAGAAGTGTGGAGGAAATCAGAAATTAAACCTGTGTCGTTTGACATGTACTTATTAATCTTTACAAGGATACTGAAAAGGAAATTTTTATCGTGGGGTTATTTCATAAGTGCAGCTTAACAATATAAAACAACAAAAAATAAGCTAAAGCTATACAGGAAGGTATATAGTACTATCTATAGTGTCAGCATGGTTTCTGTAACTCATTTATAATTAATAATAATTCTTTTTTATTATTTTATTGCTGGTTATAGCCTATGGCGAATCTTCCCTGAGCTTGCTTGGTGGTTCCAGTTCTTATCTAGTGCTTCCTTCTAATATTTGCAGTTTCCCTACCTTACACTATGAAACAGCTTTAGGTAACTGCTTGTGAATTGGCGCTATGAAAAACAAATGTATTCAAATAATTAGCAATTGTTAATTCTTTATCAACTTCTACCCTTTTAAAATTCAAACATTTTCATTTTTTCATCTATTTAATGTGTGAGTGTGCGATCCTCTGTCAATAAGTTTATGATTTGATAGTTTTCACAATCATTTACAGTTTTAACTTCTTTTTTTTTTGTAAAATGCTCAACCGAAGTTAAAATAATGGGGGGGGGTGGGATCTGTTTCATTTATTTATTCATTTTTTGCTTCTTTGGTACTCAGCCCCACCTACACAAACGGCAAACCACCAGGACTGTTTGACCACTGTAACAACAGAAATATTTATCTCATTAAATCTTCAATCATTCAGTCCTTGTCTAATTTCAGTCACGGTTCCCGAGTCTGGCAAATGGCACGAATGAATTATTCAGCAGCTGAAGGAGCCTATCAGAGAAACCAACTCCTCTGTTGTTTAGAGGCTATCTTAGATAGCAGTGCAACTCCAACAATCCCCACCTGTTTAATGAATAAGAGTGTAGATAAAATAGCTTATCAGTCTTTACATGTGGAAAGTGCTTTTTGACTCTTTAAATCTCAATGCACCACTTGAGGTTTAAGAAACCATCTGGTCAGTTTTCATTGCAGTGGAGAAGAGCAGATACGTTTCAAAAAATGTTCGACTCTCAGAGATGCTTCTTACACTCTGACATATTAAAAGTATTCTCCAGGTAATGTATTCCTCTACCAGCGAGTTTTCCTGTGGTGTCACTCATGTGGGACCTCAGTGTTGGTTTTAGAGTGCCATTTAATGATCTTTAATAGAACTTAACAGCTTGTGTCCCACATTTCTCCATTGCTTCCTATATGACAGGCCGTAAAATCCTCCTCGCTGTCAAATTACTCGGAAAGGAAGATGAGAAATGTTCTGTGTAGTATGTTAGTTTAAGAGTAAATGCATTAGTGTTGGAGATTTCAGTGGCTGGAATTGCTTTAAAAAAGATATATATATGTAAATTTTCAACTCGGTTTTACTGTTTCTACTGTTCCACACAGTCTGATGAAAGCTGAGGTTGCATTTCGTCTACCAGATTAAAGCACTCATTTCATTCTGTGAACACCTTGACAAAGATGTCATCCTCGCAAACTTTTGAGTGTTTCAAAGTCACGCTATCTTAGAGTAAATCTAAAGCTACAGTGTCTGGGGAACAAAAACACTGCAGGGAGAGGACTCTCATCTGGCTTCAGTTCTCCTAGGGCTGCCATGTTCCCCAGGCTGATGGATGAAGGGAGAAACTCATCTCATGACTAATTATTTATCTTCCCTCCAGTAGTGTTGTGTCTGGGGGTTGAAAATAATACAACCCTCAGGTCTGACCAAGCAGTAAACAAACTAGAATGATGGAGTTAATAGAGTGTCTTCTTTTTTCCCTCTTTAGAGCATTGCTGCGGTACATAAAGCCTATAGACAAAATGGCAAGTTTTATTTTTCTTTTTTGTAATCTGTTAAATCACCAGTTGTTCAGTTCCTTTGTTCTGTAACATATGTGTGCTCATTTTTTTGTAGCCTAGTGGTCAATGCATGTACAAGTCGTCCCTGTGCGCTCAGCTTGCACGCTACTCTACATGCTGCATTTCAGGCAGGTTTTTTTCCCCCAGTTTTGGTTCTCTGTAGTTTCAGTGAGGGGATGTCTGGTGTTTTCATCTGAGGCACCCAGCTCTAGATGTTAAGGTAGCAAAACTGTTGTCCAAGTCTTTTGGTTGTGACAGACAGCTGAAGAGAAGAGAGCTGCCTGAAATGTAGAGGAGTTCAAATGGTTTGGTTCACATCGAAGATGAACAGAGAGCCTGCACCAAAGCCCAGTAAAAGCTAAATAAGCCTTATTTTGAACTGTGATTCACAAAAGGTACTCTGCCAGTCCAAGATAAAAGAAAAAAATGGAGCTGATCATGTGTGGTCATAGTAAGTAGATTTTGAAAAGAGTGTTTCTTTATATGAAGTGGGATTATGGTAAGTTTTTGGGCCAGAATGTGGAAACCATGTCATCCTAAAGCCTTGATTTTATTTAAAATTTTCCCATCTATTGTTTCAAATTCAGAATCGTGTTAACATTACACATTGAGTACAGCTCCCATTTTGTGTTATTGAAGTAAACAACAATAGCCTAATTTGGAAAAGATTATGGGGCACCTGCTCCTCACGCTAGCTGCTCACCATGATGCAATGGATCAGATTTATAAATCCTCCTCACTGAAATAAAAGACGTGGCTTGTTGGTGTGATAAACTTAGAATGTTGAATTCAATCAGGCGGTAACAACAAAAAGTGGCTCCAAAAGGTGCAACTTTTACCGTCTTATCAATATATGCTGTGCACCTGGAAGAGGACACATTGAGCACTTGTGAACACTGTTTTGTGTCTAAAATTGCATATACTGCTATGTATTTTTTTTAAAATTACTGCCAGGTTCTTAGTCCATTTCTTTAAAAAGTATAGCCTTGGATTCTTTTTAATACACCCTGTATGGTTTTAGTTAGTTTCTTTTTTTTTTGTTCTGTAATAACAAAGCTGTAGTCCAGCATTAAGTCAGTGTTGCAGTTGTTGTCTTGGACTCTAGGATGTACTGTAGCAAGGCCTTTACTTTGGATTTACACTCAGTTTAAAACGGAGCAGACACCGTGCAAGAGGCATTCAGTTCTAATGGGGAGGTCTGTGTCTTCGACCATTCATCTCCTGTAATCTGTTATTAATGGATTCAATGTTAAAGCCACGTGCATTAGGTGGGAAGTGGAGGTTTTGGGGGCAATGGGGATGGCAGGAGTGCGGTGGTATGAGAGACAAAAGGAGTGAGAAGAAATGAAAGAAGGGAGGAAAAAACCTTGACTCTCATCATGCGATGAACTGGTCACCGGATCATGCAGAGGAGAATAAAGTGCTGGATCCTGGAGTTTCACTCAGCCCCTGATCAAAGGGAAACACTGGCTGATTCGAACGTCATTTAAATGTTTTATGGTAGTCAGGGCATTGAGGTGAGGCTTGAATAAGACAAGACTAAAGATAGCTCTAAGTCAGATAAGAAGATCATAATAGGTACATATATGATCTAATGTGTCAGTATATATAATTCTCAATTCTGACCTCACATTCATTTTGCTATTGTTTGATTATTGAGTCAGTCTAAATCCCTTTAAATTACACTACAACCTGGTAGGCAGTCACTGAATTCATTATCAGCTGCTGCAGCTGCACCATGCACTCACATCTACACGGAAAAGACGATTACAAATACACAGCTGTTTACATGGAAACTAGATATGAGAGAAATGTGTAAGGTGAATAATGAACACCAGAAATAAATCAGTGCATACACAAAACTCGAGATTAGCGACATGATTGATATTTATATTGAAATATTTAACAGGGGTGAGAGAAAAAAATGCTCTTTATGTTTGTTGTACGGTCTACAGTGGGTTAACGTGTCGCAGAAGGATAAGGAAATGGGAGTGGACTCTGACGTCAGAGATGAAAGAGAAACTAAAAGAAAGAAAAGAGTTGCTGTTGCTAAAAGTCGAGTAAAGTCTTGATACAACAGGTAATGTCGCAATTTCTTTTAATTTTCCAAGTTTCTTGTCCTATAGGTCTTGTCTTATAGGTTAGGTAGGTAGTCAGATAGTTAAGTTCTTGGTCATTTCAAATACAGGCAATATTGAAACTCTACTGACTTTCATTATCTTTCTTTTTAGACATGGCTTCTCCTGCAAGTCTAATAGCTGAGGAGAATTTTCTTTGTTCCATCTGTCTGAGTGTGTTCACTAAACCGGTGTCAACTCCCTGTGGGCACAATTTCTGTTTTGACTGCATCAAAAACTACTGGGACGCCTCAAATCCATTCATATCATGTCCATTGTGCAAAGAGGAGTTTAACATCAGACCAGTGCTTCGGATTAACACTTTCATAGCTGAAATTTCAGCAAAGTTCCAGAAATCAGTTCAAGAAAAGGCTACTAAGATCGCAGAAGAATCAGGAAATGGAAATGTGCTCTGCAATCTTTGCACCGGGGCGAGGCTCCCAGCCCTGCAGTCCTGCTTGGTGTGTTTGATGTCCTATTGTCAAATACATCTTGAGCCTCATCAGAAAACTGTGGCCTTAAAAAAACACAAGCTTATTCACCCAGTTGAAAACCTGGAGAGCAGGATCTGCAAAGATCACGGCGAACCTTTAGATTTGTTTTGCAGGGTGGATAAAATGTTTCTCTGTGATTCCTGCAAAGACAGGGACCATAAAAAGCACAAGATAGTGACTCTAGAGGAGGAGGCTCTAATGAGGAAAGATCAGCTGAAATTAGAAAAAAAAGACACGGATAACATGATCCTGCTATGGCGGAGTACATTACAAGAGGCCAAGCTGAGCTAGCTGATGTAATTGAGACAAAGCAGAAAAAAAAGCAAGCAGAGGCACACGGCTTAATTAATGACCTGGAGGGTGAAATTATGCAAATAACACAGAAAAGCCAGCAGCTTGACAACGTTTCAGTGACAGACGACCCCTTCAGCTTCCTTGAAAGTTACCTTTCACTTACCATCATTCCACCTCAATTAAAGGACTGTTCTAATGTGACTCTTAGCTGCGACCAGTTCAAAATGCAGGAAGCCATGGCCTCGCTGGAGACGACAGTCACAAGAGAAATAAGAATGCTTTGTGATCCCAACTTTAAAGAAGTCAGGCGGCACGCTGTGGAACTGACACTAGATCCTGACACAGCAAACTGTTATCTCTATATTTCTGAAGATGGGAAGCAGGTCACATGTGGAACCCAAAAGAGGCGTGTCCCATACAAACCAGAGAGGTTTGATTGTGTTTACAATGTCTTGGCAAGGGAAGGTTTCACCTCAGGAAAATTTTACTATGAGGTTCAGGTAAAAGACAAAATACAGTGGGACTTGGGAGTTGCAAAGCAATCCATCAACAGGAGGGGGGATATAAGACTGAGTCCAAAGAATGGATACTGGACAATTTGGCTGAGAAAGGGAAATGAGTTCACAGCTAATACAGACCCTCCTGTAAATTTTCATGTGACAGAGGTACCTGAAAAGATCGGGGTGTTTGCCGATTATGAGGACGGTCAGGTTTCCTTTTATGATGTGAACACGAGGGCTAGCATCTTCTCCTTTACTGGATGTAACTTCACAGAAAAGATCTTTCCATTCTTCAGTCCGTGTGCTACTATTGGGGGTAAAAACTCAGCCCCGCTGATCATCACTCCTGTCAGAGGCAACAACTGAGGTTTGAAGGGGTTGTTGAGTCGAACCTGGCGAGTGATTCCAACAGTACAACGTTTTTTTTTCTTCGTCTCTCTAAAACTGCAGCCTGTCATTTTGTTTCTTCCCTCCATCATTGTCAGCACTGTGTGTCATAATGTGTCACCTGGAACACACACAACTTCATGTCTGTGCAGTCCCTAAGACATACTCTAAAGCAATACATGTTAGAGGGTTGAATGAACAGTGTTTATGAGCCAAAGTGGCTGTAGCAGTAACGGGTAGTGTAAAGTCCTTTATTCAGAATATTTTTTAATGTTTGTTGTTGTTTAAATATATTTGTGAACTTTGGGATCATGTCTTAACAATAGCATAAAAAATCCATTCAAATAAAATGACTGTCAGTTTCCTTCACAATACGCTAGATAAAAATTAATTTCTCCATCAATTAATGTTAGTGGATTAAAATGTACGCTTTTAGCCGAACACACAAGGAGCAGTTTTGCAAAAGCTGCTTAGAGTTTAAAATTTAAAATATGAGCATAAAATATATAAATAAGTTAGTTTTATCATATTGTTATAAATACTTTTTTGTTTTTTTTTAATCATAGTTTATAAATGTGTATCTTGTATATTATGGTACTATAATTTCTATAATCTGGTCTCTAAAGATGTTTAGGGGTCAATCAAATTCACCCACTGGATGGACTGTTGGATTGCTTGTTAATGTGAATGTTGTATTTTCACTTTATGTCTATGCATTTCTTGATGCACCAACTTAAAACATATTAAATAATTGATTCCAAAGCATTATGTAAATATTTAATGATCAACATACAGATTGATGACTGATTTTTGAGCAGTTTTTGTCATGTCAGTTTAAATTGTAACAAAAGAGTTTTTTTCTGCCTTTTTTCTAACATTTGGTTGTTACTTTAACGATTAGATATTATAGGTACTGCATATGATGTTTTTTTGTGAAAAGCATGCACACAATGATCTGTTTCTCACGAATTTAATTTTCTTTGAGCATTCACTAAACAAACATTCATATGAAGTAAATCCTGCTGACAGATATTAAAGGCAATGAAAACTGAATTACTACAATATGCAATTAAAGTGCATCTGTCACTTTGCAGAACGAGAACATAAATTAGACTCTCTTGACAGTTTTATATTCCCACATCATACACTTTTAGTAATTTTGTAGCCAATACTTCCAAAGTAGCATCAAGTTTCTCCCCTGGAGTGATTTAAAAAATTCAAATATTGTTAGTTCTGCCCTCCACAAACACAGGGATAATATTTTAATAGTGTGGTATACACAGCTGTGCGCCACATGGCAGCGTGGTACTTCCAAAATAAGGCTTGGATTGAAAACACAGCTTTGTTCTGCCAGACACAATATTTGGATATTTTATTTAAGATGCAGTATCATAAACATGTTAAAAAAATATTTTGGAAGTATTCAAAAGTGCTTTCAAAATTAACAAAGCTTGTGCTTAATGCATCAACATGTATTCAACCGCTACTTCATATTCTAATGGTTTATATAAAATTACATTATGTTACTATAAATTGTAACCACTGGATTGTACTAAATAGTAGTACAATAGCAAATAGAGATGAGATAAGCTGGCTTTATTAATTCTACAGATTGGACATTCTCATTATTACAACAGGAATAAAATTAATGATACAAAAGAAACAGTTTGATATTTTCACACGCCTAGTAACAAAAAATGGAATGGAATGCACTATAGTGCAGTGGTTGAATGTTAATTGCAAATGAAGTCTCATAATGTTATCATGGTTAAATGGGATTGTTTTTTCCTGTAGCTAAAATAAACAGACCATCTCATATACATGGACTCGTTGTGCAAGCTAACAGACACCTGGCTGGGGTCTTTCTGTGTGGAGGTTGCTTGTTCTCCCCATTTTTGTGTGGGGTTAGGTTAATTAGTGAATCTAAATTACCCAAAGGTGTGAATATGAGTGCCAGTGGGTTGGCTGTCTGCCTGCGTCAGACTGGTGGCCTGTCCAGCGTGTACCCCGCGTCTGGCCCTATGATAGCTGGGATGGATGGATGCATACTTGTGTGCATACTTTAATATCTGTCATGTCTGTTGATTGAATGACCAAGGGAAAAAAAAAAATAAGAGAAACAGATCATGTCAGGTTCCTATCAGCATTTTCAAATTAAAAGACTAGTCCTAGAGAGTGTGCAAAAAAAGGCACATGCAAATGTGTTATTGATCCAGTGAATTTGAACATCTATACACAAACACAGTTTTTTTTTTTAAACACACGCGACATGCTTTTTAACTGTTCATTCTGTTCACTTGCTTTTATTCAGCTACAACAGCAGTGCAGAGAGACGGCCATCCTGGGTGGCTGTGAAATGCTGATACCGATGGAAAAAGAACAATTCAAGCAGTTTGCACCAGGCCCCGAGGCAGCCTTTGTTTTGCATTGTTTGAAAAGCGATGATAGTGAAGAGAAGTGCAAGAATGAATAATGAAAAGCTACATGTTCACAGTATTTTAATTAATTACTTTCCAGTATTAAAACCTATATTTATACATATCTCTGGCAACTACGGTAACTGACAGTATTGTTGGAATACAAACATACACTGAGTTGAACACTGGTGCCTGCCTTTGGCTTTAATGCTTGAATTGTTTAAAATGAAGGTAGGCAGTGATACATGCACTGAGGCAAGAATTTAATTAACAGATATATCTGATTTCTCATGATGTATTGTACTGGATTATTTTTACACCGTACTAATAGGAATGGCAGTGTCAGTTGGCCAGTTAGGCCCTCATTTTGATTCAAACTGAAATATCTCACTGAGATGTAATTTGTTACATATCCCTGTTGTTTATGTGGGAGTTTGCTGATCTCCTCGCTTTTCCTCTTGTATCATCACGAAAAATATCTGTCTTGTATATTTTCAGTACAAACCACGGGGATATCAGTCTGTCTAGTCAGGAATAAACCATTGTGAATCCATTTCAACTCTTTTAGTGCAAATGAAATTGACAACATGTGCACCGAAGAGGGAACGAGAAGATTCCCCTTAAACGGGAATGATTTTGCAGGTGGTGGCAACAGGCCATTACTCTCTCCTCATGCCTACTGACTGATTATTTTCTAGGTTTGCTTTTTTCCAGAGTCCTTGTCACTACTGGTAATGTTAAAAGGTACATGCACCCAATTCATGTTCTAGTCCAACTCTTCAGAAATGGCAGAGCTATACTTATTGTCACAAGACTGTTTCTTGTGTCTCCTAACACAGTCTGAGGAGCATGGAGAAGATGGTCTGTTACACAAAGAAAGCTGGAGAGGGCTATTGAAGGGCATCTACCCAGCCACAGAAGCTGTGTCTGCTCCTTTGTTAAAGGAGGAACAGGAGGAACGCTGCCAGAGCCCTGCAAAATTACCTCCAGTTGCCTACTTGTGCATTTCAGAATTAGAATTCATGCCATGAGGTCCTTTAATGGATAGATATGGATAGAGGAGTGGTCTTTGACCACTATCACCAGCTAAACCATTCTCTTCTTGTTGTTGGTTCTCATAAGCTCCTGTTGTCACTTTCATTTGCATCAAAGAAGGCTGAAATTGATTCACGGAGGTTTATGGTTCTTAACTTGACATTTTGATATCCCTTAAGTTTAACTGACTTTGTGTTTTACCATGATGATCGAGTGTTCCCCTAATTTTTTTTGAGCAGTGCATAATCTCTGATTATACTGGGCTCTGTCATTACGCTACCTGGTGAAGGACTGGGTGAAAAATACAATTACACAGTACGCGCAGGCGTGTGTGTATGTAGATGTGTGCAAATGTGTTTCTGCTGGTGCACATGCCTTTTGCAGTATGTGTATCCAATGAAGTGCCAAATGTAATGAGATAAATCTATCCATTAGGGTCCTTTAACAAGACTAAATCTGCAGTGCCGTTAATGAGTCGGTGCTCCATCAGCCGTCCTCAGAGAGCCGGAGGACATTCTGACAGAGGCTGGACGACCCCAAGGCATGCTGAATCAGACCCTCTAAGCCAGTAAATCCACAGCTCCAGCTGTTGTATTGTAGACCTTCATTATTTAGCTGTCCGTCCTTTTGGGAGAGACTTCAAGTTAGCAAGCAGCAACAACTTACAGGGACTGAAGTCATGGCCATTCCCGGAAACACTAATCATCTGTAATCATTGATCTGCCATTAATGGGCCTACTCATTAGTCTGATGGAATAATGCTCAGTACTGTGTTCTGACTAGGTTATTATTAGCCCCCCTGTCACTGCTATATAAAACACAAACTTTCTACACTTGCTGTGGAACAACTTCTAGCTCATGTAGAAGCAAAGGGCTTAGACAATTTCCATGAAACTGGAGTAATTAAAATAAAGTGTTGTTAACTCCAGTGAGCCTTTTTCCAGTAAACACATCCATCTACAGCCATCACTGTCACACCATGAAGCTACTGTGTATTGACAAGCTGAAACTGGGCGAAGTGGGGCAGCATTTCAAATAAAAAGGTGCTTTGGTAAACTGTTAGCCACATAGAAGTACTACAAGGGACTGGAGGAGGATAATGGGGTGCTGAAAAGCAACTGGAGCTGCTAATTGTCACCTTCCAGCATAGTAGTTGTAAGCGTACGCACTGAAAGAAGCCCTCGATTATAAGCTGTGCTATATGTTTGACAGTGCTTAGCCTGCTAACATGTTTGTAGCAATGATCCTGGAGTTTTGTTGCTTAGCCGGTTAGGTTCTGTTAACTCAGTCAGTCTGCTTTATAACATGAGGTCAGTTTCTCTGATAATCATTTATTTTACAGACTTGAGTTTTTTGAAGAACTCCACATGACAACACTGATTTAAACAAAAATATGAGCAATCGTAGTATCATCATAGTTGCAGTTGGTTGTGCAACAATGTGATTAAATGTAAAGGTAACAACAAGTAACAACAGGACAATGATGCTCTTATACAGCCTTAATGGCACATTTCAAAAGTTGAAAACCTACAGAGTGAAAAATAACGGCTGAGTGACTTTTCTCTCTATCTCTAAGATGGAAGAGACAAAATTGTGTGGCTTTTCCAGTGACAGATCAGATTTGTGGTCCACAAAGGCTTTGATCTTAAGGCTTTCTGACAGGCTTTAATCTGAGCAGACCCCACATGCACACACACACACAGACACACACACCTTTTCACTGAAACCACCAAGTACGAAACAGAGTCACTGTATTCCTAGCCTGTCTGTTTGAGAAAAGTCACAATGCGGATGGCGAGATGGCAAACTGTTTTTAAGTGCTTAATAAATAACAAGAATGTGTTTTTACAAAGTGAAAATAAAATGTGAAACCACGGCAAACACATCTGTGTACCCTTATGCGCAAATTGTGGTGAGTCACGTTGTTCTGTTCTGTGATTGAGGCTGTTGTCACAAAGGTCACGTTTATAAATGTGCCTGCCGCACCTTCTCTTAGTTATTTACACGGCATTTGCTGCCATAGGTGCAGATCTCTTCCACTAAATTCATATTTCAGAGAGAAATGCTAAAACGTGGGAAGTAGAGGACATTTAATGGCATTTAAAAAAAAAGGAGGAAAGTAGGGATAGAATGAAAGGATGGTGATGATGACCAAATGATTTCTAAGCAACCTTGGTTGTATTATCAAAATATGAATGAAAGGATGCTGTCTCTAATCTAAAATATAGATTAGTGAGGTACCGCACACACACACACACACACACACAACAAAAATATTATTCAAGATTTAAATGGATGATACTCTAAATCTGATGAGTAAAAATTGCATTTACTCACTGACTAAAGGAAAGATAGATGTAGGTTTCCTACCCATATTTACCACCTCTTTATGGACTTAAGATAAAAAAAAAACACACTAAGAATACTTTTGATGAAATTGCTGATGGTTGTCTTTGACAGGTGAATAAGGAACTCTTTAGATGGCTTTACTGAAAGCACCTTCACTAAGCTGCCTGTCCCCTGAAATAACTGATATTAGTTAATTTAGAGCCCTTGTACATCTCTGCCAGGCTGCAAATCCAGACCAATTAGTGTCACCCCAACAGATGAGAACATGGAGCAACACCTCTCTGTCTTGAGGGCCCTCTCCTTTCAGCTGTTCATAATGCAATTAATTAGAAAGCCCTTCTTTAATTAGACAGCACACTGACCTTGATTAAAATTAGGCTCACTGGTGAATGTACATGGCACACTGACTGAAACAGGGTACAGTGCATACTGAGGTAATACTACAGTATTTATCGCACATCAACATGTATGTCAGAGCCAAAGGCAAATGAGTTTTTGATTGGTGGGACTGTTGGCGTGTAAAAAGCAGGTGGCAGGCTCGTGACCTTCATACAGTCTTGTCGAGCAAAGCCACAGGCTAAAGCAAGTTAATCAAAAACAACAAAGAACAACTTTTTCAAACTGTCTCAGAATAACAGGATTACAGTTTATCTCTCAACACCAGTTATTTAATGCTAGAAGCATTTAATTTACAGTCAATCAGGAAGCACAACCAAAAATGAGGAACTCTAATTCCAAACAGCAAAACACATACGAGCATCACTGCTCATATGAGAGAGGGCAGATTTCTTAAGAATTGTGATTTTGGTGACACACAGGAGCGAAGCTTGTTTTTCTCTTCTTGCTATTTTTTTTTTTTTTCAAAGAGTGACACTCTCCTGTGGCCTGTTGGAGCTGTGAGGTGGGGAGAGTCTTTGTTGTTTTCTGAGTCAAAGGGCAGAGCACTAAGCTTTAAAGATGATGATAAGAAGTCCCCTAGATGGGACAACATAGTGATATTTTGCGTAAATAGAAACTAAAAACCCTATTTTAATATACTGTATTGATCACTTCTGCGGTGGTATAATATAAATAATAAAGTCAGACATATAATAAGAAAAGCTTTTAAGGATGACCCTTTTCTCTCTCTTGCAAAAGAAGTCACATTCAGACAGAATAGCTTTTTGCTACTAGTACTATCCCAAAGCAACTTCCTAAAAACATGACAGCCAGAAGAGGATATAAGGAACTACAAAAGAACAAATCTGATTTTTAAAAAAAGAAGAAACAGGCTCTGCATATCAATAAAACATTTCAATCTTGAAATGCTAAAGAGTCCCTAGATCTCAAATATATTAATATGGCCACACAGAAGCTTCAGATGACTCATCGTATTATAACTGTCTGGGCTTTAATGCAAATCAGCCACATCCGCCTCACACATTTGAGCTGATATTCTGATTTATAAATGCTTTAGTTTTCATCTGCTTGTTTTATTATTCTCTTTTTAAGAGCTAGAAACAGAACATTACAGATCAGACAATAAAACAACTGCTTGAGTAATATTCTATCCATCCATCTGCTGTCACAGATCACGGGGCAGGAGTGTAGGCCCAAACCTCCCTCCCTCCTCATCCGGCTCATCCAGGGGTATATAAGGTGTTTTCAAGCCAACCAAGTGTCCCGAGTCTGTCCTGTTCTCAGTGGAACATCTCACCTATGAGGTATCCAGGAGGTATCCTGACCAGATGAAGGTCTTGTCCCTCTACATTGAGGCCCCATTGAATGACCAAGCTCTTCCACCTATCTCTAAGGCTGAGTCCTGCCACCTTTCGGAGGAGCTAATTTCTGCCACCTGCAAACTGTGATGATCTGAGTGAGTGCCTGTCTTCGCACATGAGGGCGGAGTCCTGGTTCCTTACTTGGGACTTGTTCACTTGCTTTTGGGTCCACTCCCATGTTTGGGTCTCCCAGCCGTTGACGCAATAACTATCCAGAGCTAGTGACTATAGGTGAGGGTAGAAGTGTAGACTGACCTGTAAGTCAGCAGCTTCACTTTAATGTACATCTCTCGCTTCACCACAACATGCCAGTACAAACAATCTGTCAATCTCCCAGTTCACCCTTCACTCACTTGTGAAAAATACTGAGATAGCTAAACTTTTCGGGTGACACTCAAAGGTGGAGGGCTTGGCAGATCCAATCCCCAGTAATTGAAACCAGCTTGGATAACAGGAACAACATTAATTTGAAAGAGTTTCCCAAATCCTAGAGAATGACAAGCAGTTGTAAGATATCAGCTAGTGTTCCTCCAAGAATATTAAGGAAAATACGCTGTCGCTATTTTCAAATGAGAAGAGCTTAGGAGATACTGGTCTCGACTACTTTGCAATAAATACAGAATTCAGCTCGTAATAGATTATGTATCTATTTGTCCAAGTTTCACCTGGTGTGGATGATAGTAACTGCCTTTTCATGCTTTGCCAATTTGATAACTTACAGCAGCATGAGAAGCAATTACAGGTATCAGCTCAGACAACACGATCTTGTTGGCCTGACAACATAACTGTCCAGTTTTTGTTTGTTATTTGCTTATTTTCTGTGTGTTTCATACAGATTTCAGATAAATGTGTGCTAATTTTCAATTATATAATATGTAATTTATGATTACTTTTAAATTTTTACAATATTTGAAATCAGGGCACTGAAGTGAAAAATCTGAGTTGCTGTTTCTTAAGCGCTCTTCCTAAATATTGTCAAAAATGAACATGCTGGGGGGAAAAAGGCATGATGTGGTATATAAAAGATCGCACATGAATATAATTACTGTCAGAGACAGGGGCCAATTTGCAGTATTGTGGAAACCAAACCCACTGGTCAGGGAAAAAAGGTGAACAGTGGGTTGAAGCCACTAAAAATATATCCTTGAAAATATTAGATTTTTACTGTGTCACAAAACCTTGTACTTTAATAGGAGTGTGTAGACTTTTTTATGTGCAGTACCTGAGGCACTTGTACTCATGTTACACACAGCCTTCCGATTGATCCACATTGATCTCTATTGTTAATGTGTTTTAGGTCAACTTAAAGTAAGACAAAGCATCCTAAAACATACAATTAAATATCTGATTTATAAGCAACAAAATGTTTCCTGCATACATAGCAATGATGAGTTTAAGAATCCCAGTTTTCCCATATTATTTTCTGTGGATGCCTCGGAAGCTGTATGAATCTTTTTAGTTTTTCTGATTGACAATGTCTTTACGCACTGCAAAGTCAGTGCAGAGCCACAAGCTGCTTTTCCCTCCAGCCTGGGTGGGACCTTTATGTGCGCAATGATCCAGCGCACACACACAGACGACAGGGAAAGCAGCAGCAGAGCAGGAGACATACAAAATATAACAATAGTCCAAAACTGCACACGGACCCTGGGTCACTCAGACCCAGGTCCGTGACATTGGATATGTAAAGTGCTCCTCTATTATGCACACAAATGCATGCTAATGTCATGTAAATCACCTAACATGGTGCATTAGTAGTGCTAAGGCTTTGATTTTGCATGTATTTCTTAGTCTTAGTATTGAGTCAAATATGTGTTTACTTCATGCGCTCTTCAGGTTTTTCTTTCTTTTTTCTGCTGTGTAACTATTGCACATAAGGATGCAAAGAAGGTTGCCAACACTGACATTGACATAAAATTGGCTTCATGCATTTATGGATGCATTTCAGCCTTTATATCACTGTTATGGCTTGCTTCTATATATTGACCAAGACCAGCCCTATAATGTGTTTACGAGGAATGTTAATTCAGCTTCATTCGGCTGAGTGTTTCCCCATTCACTAATAGACAAGGGCGGATGGAGCTTTTGTCTGCATTTTCTTTTGCAAACAGCTCGTTTTTACAGGCCTTCCCTCTGAGTGTGTTATATCAGCATCTCTTTCTGTCTATTGTGCTTTTATTTTATTTTATTTTTTGCAGCCATTAAATGCTGGGTACCTTCTTCTTTCCAGAATCTAGGTTTTGTGCTGGTGGTATTCATGAAAGTTTGTTCAGCATGTTCATCCAAAATATGGGAGTAAAATATTCTTTCGTGTTTACACCTTGCTAAAAATTTATATTTAGTCGCAAGTGTATTTTGCAGAGTTAGCTGTTGTTTTCTGTTTGTTAAGATGACATGATGCGTTTAGGTGCTAACTTGTATGTGAGAGTGTATTTCAGTATTATTGTTAAATCTTGTCACTTTGTATTTTAGAGTTACCTTGCTGGTTGTGCTAAATTTCCCACAAAAAATTTACTATACTATTTAACCCCTTCTTCTGTATTCTCCCTAATGCTGGGCATACACTGTGCGATTCAGCTCCTGCTCAAACTGTACGATTGACTCGCAGGGGTTAGAAGTTCGTAGGTCACGATGCAGGGTCTCACACTATACAGCCCGCTGCTCTGATGCGACCTGAGTGCTCACACTGTGCGTACACGCACAACAAAACACTGCCATGCTACACCGTCTTTTTCGCCGACGTTTATGTGTTTGCGCGTGCGCAGTGTGTGACAGCTGCTGTGACACCCTCACGACCAAGCGATTGATGATCGGGAGCTGGTCGTGAGGTGTCAATCGCTTCTCGTTTCCCCATGTATACTACACGATGCACGACGCACGATGAAGGCCAAAATGGGCCAAAAATCGCACAGTGTATGCCTACGTCTTTCTTTATTTATGTGAATCTTAAGATTTAATTAAAGTATGGCATTTTTACCTTGAAACCAAAATAGTCATAATCCCCATATGTGTAGTCTTCTGGCCTAACTACTGCTTACTCAACTAGCACTGCATTTATAGATTTACTGACCATTTTATTAGGTACACCTTGTTTAGTACTGGGTTGCATCTTGTACATCCACGATGTGAGCCTCCACTACATCCCAAAGTTGCTCTCTTTGATTGAAATCTGGTGACTGTGGATGGGATTATCATGTTCAAGAAACCAGTCTGAGATGATTGGGTTTTGTGACATGTGGGGTTATTCTACTGGAAGCAGCCATCAAAAGACAGATATACTATATTCATAAAGGGATGGACATGATTAACAACAACAATCACTTTGGCTGTGGTTTATAAGGAACGCTTCATAGGTACTAAGGGGCTGATAAAATATTCCCCACACCATTACACCAACAGCAGCAGTCTAAACTGTTGATACAAGGCAGGATTTATCCATGCTTTCATGTTGTTTACTCCAAACTCTGACCGTACAATCCAAATGTCGCAGCGAGAATCAAGACTCATTGGAGTGGCACCTGGTGCAGACTTCTGCTGCTGTATCCCATCTGCTTAAAGGTTTGATGCGTTGTGCATTTAGAGATCCTCTTCTGAATACCTTGGCTGTAATGAATGGATATTACTATTGCCTTCCTATCTGCCCAAAGCAGCCTGCCCATTCTCCTCTAACCTCTGGCATTGCCAGAGAAATATCCTCTTCACGGGATACTTCCTTATTTTAGGACCATTCTCTGCAAAGCCTAGAGATGGCTGTGTAAAGTATAGGTCCTTTTTGAAAAACTCAGACCATCCTGTGTGGTTAACACCCATTCATAATCACCTAAATCACCTTTCTTTCTATTTAGATGCTCAGTTTGAACTTGAAAATGCTAATATGCTTTAATGTGCTGAGTTGCTGTCATGTAAGTGGCTGAAGCAATTTTCTTCCCAAAAGTTGTCTAGAGCTGTGCAAACATATCTGACAGTTTTCTTTTCACTGATCATGATATTTGCGAGTTTATTTCTCTGCTGACAGTCTTAACATCGAATCAAATTATCAATTTTCTCGCAAGTAAAAGATGGAAAAACTGTGATTTGAAGTCATGTCCCTCTACTACTCCCTGCAAGTAACAAACAAAAAATGAGAAATAAAAGGTGGCGTACAGCAGCAGTCCCCAACCATAAATTTTACACCCGAGACTCAACTCTCGCGGGTCGATACCGGTCGATGGTCCGGGGGTTGGGGACCGCTGGTGTACAGGCACAATCACATGCACAATTTTAAGCCATGTTTGTCAGGAAAACCGCACTCCAGCACATAATAGTAACAAATTGTCACATTCAGAATAGAAGTATATCACCTCACTGCAAAATGACCAAGCCAAACTAGAATTTAACTCCTTTGTCTTTGCTTTTCCATCTTAACCATCAACTGATTTATCGATCAAGACAAAATTTACCTCCAGGCACATTCACTCACACTTGCATCCCCATGTCTGAAAACACAGCTCTTGAAAATCACTGTTGCTTTCCTTTGTAGAAAACTGAGTCCTTATCAAAAATCTTCCCTTCACTGTACATGGGAATACTAATGCAAGTGTTGAAGCATGCTTCGGCTTGCACCTGAATTTCTCACCAAAAAGTCTGTCTCTGTAGTGCAACTGTCTGGGGTTACATCAAACACACCTACGCACAAATTTTTACTGACTGCATCAGTCTTTCCCTTCTAAGATGTCTGCAGCCCATCAACATCCATCTGTCTGGGATTTCTATCTCACTCTCTCTGGTGCCACATGACAGAGCCAGCGAAGTGTCAGTTCATGTTCTGTTCCTGATTTGATATTTTTGCTGTCAGTCTACAAGCTGATCTTTGGCATCCAAGACATTAAAACGGATAAAGAAAGGAAACATGAGGGCCAAAACATCAGAGTTTGTGAAAGAGAAAAAGGAATACAGAGTAGACTTGTACACAGTTGGAAATTCTGGGTCTCAAAAACAGCCTGTACCTGCAGCAATGTGTGCCACGTCCCGATGTGTGAAACACCATCCAGCAAACCAAAACAACCCCTGCAAAGTTGTTGTTTTTTATTTACCCCGCAAGCTGTACACTGTCAGGTTTTTGTCCTTTTTGATACACTGATAAAAAACATAGCCATATACAGATAAAATATGTGTCTCCTCTCTCCATCTGTGTCCAGGCAGATGGATGTGTGTTTTTTCTCCAAAGAGCTTAACCTGAATTGCCTACACTGCATGGTAGAGCTACTGGGATTGGAGGTGGGCAGAAACATTCTCCTGGGGATTCCAAACACTCTAAAAGGGAGCAAGATGAGGTCATGGTGGCACACAGCCAGGCTCAACAGACATATTTTTGCCGTCATGTGCAATTAGCTTATTTTTCTTTTTTTTACATTATATTTTAGAGAGTGCTGGCAATGATCAACAATGACTAAATTCAATTTTGCAACAAAGATTTTATGTTGAAAATGGTAAAATGCATTCCATGTTATTTTTGCTTTAGCTACTGAACATTTTTACTCCATGTATAAATAATAGTTGTAATGTAGCTAAGTCTAGAAACTGGTCAGCAACCTCTGGGAAAAATAATGTATTCCCTGACTGGTTGGCAAGTATTTTCCTGAGGTAGAAATCTGTTACAAAGAGAGTGCTGCACCAGATGTCTCCTTATGATTGCACTGGTTGCAAGCAGATTGTCAGTCGACAACTTTGCATGGAATATGCTGAATTGTCTGCAAACACTTACTAACCAGCAGTAAAACTTGAAAAAGTGTGCTTGCAAACATGAAAAGGAGACTGCTACTCTTCAAGCTAAAAGTTGTGCTTTAGCTGAAACTAATACTTTTCAAGTTTTGCTTTGAAGGTGAGTAGTCTCGATTACTGGTTTGCAGCGTTCTTCACAGTTTCACAACAAGGAGGTTTACAGTGCAGCAAAGTATACAGGAAAACAACTTCACACTATCACTCATAACCGGTAATTGAATACATCTGGTTATTATGAGATCACTGACCAGACTGAGACTTTAGCCATCTACTTCATAGTATTTGCCAGCAACCACAGATACAGATACAGGGGTAAAAGACAGCTGAACAATGTAGGAAGAAGTAAATGTATAAAAACTAGCATTTTCACTGAGACTGTGACTTTGACTTAGGTGTAACAAATATGAAAAAAGTGGGTATCCTTCGCTTCTCACTGTTGTTTGTCATTGTAAATTAAACTTTGCAGGCATTCATGGTTATGTTTTTCTCGAGTGAATGACAAAAAGTAGTTATTGAAATTTAGAAACTTTGGAAAATTGTGATGGGTAACATCTTAAAATTCCCCCTAAAAAAGGAGGTATCGTGAAGTATTGTCATTGTGTCACATCTAACGAACAAACAAAAAAAATACCGTGATGTATAATTTTTATGACAAAAATCCCATTGCACTCATTTCAGTGTCAAAGTCAGTCAGTATGTCTGAAATGATAATGCTTTTATTTTTTAGCATCAGCTAGACCAAATTAGCATGTTGATGTTAAAGGAACCTGTGTCACTTCATTGTCGTATTACAATCCGTTTTCTCCAGTCTGCCTGTTAAAATGATTGATAATTCTGCGTTGCGCGATATTTTCTATTGCACAATTTGTCAGCTCATAGAATTTTTTTTCCGTTTGAAGTAAATTAGCCGTGTAAATACATAGATCATTAGAACTCGTTATAAAGATATGACTATGTTTAACAGCAGAAAATCGGGACACAGGTGAACTCATGTGTGTCTGAAAGAGTGTTTCAAGAGAAAATTAGTCTTCGCAGGCAGAATAGCCAACCCTTCTCAGTCGTTTATGAAAAAACACACTTAGATCACCTTGTGTCCATCCAACTGAAGCAGATAAAGATCCGTTCAGAGGCATAAAACATCAACGCATCAGTGAGCAAGTCAATTTTTTTTTTTACATGACTTTCTACAGAATCTCTGTGCTTACTTCTCCATGCAGTTTATATGATTTGATTGCTATGACAGTAAAAATATCAGGGCCAATGGAAAAAAAATTGAATTAATGCATGGACTGAATCTTCTCTGCTCGTGTGTTCGAAAAAAATAAAAGAACATGTTTAATGCAGCTGCAGTGCTCATAAATATACACCATGAATTCATTTAAATGCAATTCAATCACTACATACATTCTAAGGGTAATGTAGGCTCAAAGATAATTATATGTTTTACTATAGAGGCACATATCAGGGAAGACGCAAGGAGGAAGGAGCTGTCAACAGAAATTAACTTCAAAGCTCCAAACCTTCATTTTACACCATTTTTATAATGAATAAATTCAATGACACACAGCTGATGGCTTTTCTGAACTACATCAAATACGCTTTCTATACTTTTCTCAAATGAGTTATTTGAATTTATAAGGTTGTAGCTCATGCTTGGCCTTTGCATTCCATATATTCAAGTTAATATTGTAAACACAGAGCCAGAGCAGAAGGCAGGAAGTGTTCATATTTTTAAGTGCAGGCATCATGGCCTTATTTATTATTAGCAATTATGTCTTCAGTTCTCATATGTTATTACTAATATGAAAACGTAGAGAAGCCATGAATTCTGGTCTGGCTGTGATTCTGTCCTATCAGATGTTGCCTCATACGCCAAGGGGCATTTTGATGTTGGTGCAGTACGAGCCGTCATGAGATGATTGTGTGTCTCTAAAACAGGACAAAATCCACAGGAGAAAGCTGCAGAAGTGGTAGGTTTCAGCACTTAAAATACTTGATTATGTGTGCAAAACAAAATGTGCTTAGTTAGATCAAAGCACTAAAAATGATTCAAACCTGATTGGAAAAAGATTGTTGTTTTGGCTAAATTACACCAATTAAAACGATGCCAGAACCCGGTGTGCTACACACCGCTGCCAAGGACATCTTGACAAAATACACCCTAGGATAAAAGAATAGGCTGGGTGTGCTCTAATATTTAGACCCATGAGTGCAGATATGCCGGCAAAAAGGAAACACCTTACAAGCATATGAGTTAAACTTTGTGATTGGGAATTTCTCTGTATACCACTTAACTCCACAGGGACATACCAGATCATTAGATCTATAAAAGAAAATGTGAAAAATAAATACTTTCAGGGTCATACTCAATAAGAAAATTGTCTGAAGGCTACTTTCTTACTACAAGTTCTTCTGTGGGATTTTAACCTTCAACAACCTAAAGTGAAATTCAGCCATATATGACCATTCTGTCATTGCTTGAATTACATGGTTTCTGCACACTAAAACAATATATCCAGGCAGAGGACGACAGAGCAAATGACAGACGTGATTTTTAATGACACTCATGATTTTTGCAGAAATTATATCAGTCCCTGAGGCCGTAATTCACACCCAGTCGTAGAGAAGGGGTCAAGCGCAGTGTCGTAACATGCATTAATCTACATGCTGATAACCCAATTCCAGGTTACCCTGCTATTGCTCATATTCAAGTGATACATTTCTGCTTGGGTCTACTCTGTTGATAACTCTAATATTAGCTTCCCGATACCACTGTCAGCTATGCTCCGATTTCTGCACATGAAACCTAGACATAAGGCTGCCTTTGACTCTGTAGGTGAGGAGAGCTACTGACAGGTCAACCACTGGTATGAGTCAATATGAGTCATAATTCAATTCATTGCTAGATGCTGCTGGCACAGTAATAATGAAGGACTCAGGTCCATTGCTGTAAAATCAACCTGCTCATAAAAGTAGCAGACTATGGTAGGAGACAAGTAACCCCCAAAAAGAATAACAATGCTGATTTGGTTTAGCGTTGTCTGGTTTGGCACACTGAGAACATGTAGCATCCTCGGACAGATATTACACTGGCTTTTAATAGATCCACTAATATTTTTTTTCAGCTCCAGAAAAAGAAAAATATGAGAAGAAACACATGCAATTACAAAAAGGTAAACTAAACAGTTATGTTTTATGTTTTTATTTTGTATTTAAAAACTTCAGTGCTCCAAGAATTCATGTCCTCACAGTCACAGAGTCAGCTAAAGTAGGGCGTATAAACAACATACATCAAATAAATCCATCACATGTTAGGGCTCCAGATGTAAAAACGCCACCAGACAGACAGCCGTCATCCAGTCAATCTCGGCACAGTGGGCTCCTCGCTGTGTGCCAGTACCTAAAGGAACACGTGAGAGAACATTCATCAATAGTTTCTCAGTCTGCCCACACAACATCTGCCTCAAATGAAGACATAAAAGACCTGTACAGTCAAGAAATTCTAGACATATTACAACCAAACATGAAGGAAACCTGTTACATTGATACGATGCAGTTAAAAATATCAAAACTGCTGTATTAACCTGAAAATGAGTGTATGATAGTAGAAAGTGGTAGTGGTAGAAAGAGTTGACTTTGAAATTAATGCTGCACCCGCTTTGTATGATTTCTGACCTTTAACATTTTTTCTATTGACTGAAGTAATTGAGATTTATAACAATAGTGTTATCATAACAATTAAGTTGCATTCTATCATCAGGGTGGTTTTTCCAACATTTTTGTGTGTTTTAATCCACATACTACAGGTTCAGTTGATTTGAGTGTATAACCTGTAATATGTGGGTTAAAACAAACAAAAATGGTGACAAACTATGAATGTGCAGCTAGCTTACCTTGCCTGAGTCCCAGAATACTTTCATTTAAAAATTGTGCGGACATGGAATTGTACATCTCCACATTTATATTATGCAAAATGCAGTTTATCAGTGAATGTTTTAGTAACTAGTAATCTAAAATAAAAACTTTGTTGTGCAAATAATAAAAGGTTTTGGTCAGTTGACCTTAACGGATATATTCATCCATTTACCCACTCTTATATTAAAATGAAGCAACAAACTTTAACGAATATTAAGTTTGCTGAAAACTGAGTCATGGTGAAAAGGGTGCACAACGCAATAAACGTTTACACAAATTGGATATGCAGAGCGGGGTATCCATGGTGACACCATAACCCTTAGTGACAGGTATCTGTTGGCAATTGTACCAGCTGCTGCTGTTCAGTTTGAATGTTTCCATAGAGATTTGAATGCAGGAAAAAAAAACAAACCTGAAGATCTCAGCTGTGCCAGCTGTCAGCTCCATGTTCTACACACGGGGAGGCAGCAAGAAACATTTCACACACAGTCACTTTGAAACACAAAGACATACACACATTTGAGCATGCGACCAACCATAGTGAGCCAAATAAGTGCACATAGGCATGCATAAACAAAAACACATGCCTACACGCTCTCTTTATTGTGCCTGTATCACACTCAGCCACATGTACTTTGTATGCAGGAGTGAAACAGCCCCAGATCTTCTATGCCAGTAATAATGACTTATCAAATGGACACCTTTCCTTTTAAAAAAGGCTTAAAGAACAGAGTGAAACCACTTTTGCATAAACTGTCCTTTGTGCGGACTTGTTTGGCAACAAGAGACCACTTGCAGATTTTATGGTATCGGCCTGTTTATTGAGACAGCAGAGGCTGTGTGAATGAGATTGCTGGTGTGAGACTGCCTCATTTGTATAGCTTTAGTAGAGGTAAAGAGTGGAAGGGAAATTTAGAAATCGCTGAAAGGGCTGCTGTTCAGACTGACAACATAATCTACCAACTGTTCTCTGCTATTAAGATGTTGTTTTTAAAAGGGTGGATAAACCGGCACATTCTCGTTCAAATGCTGTAGTTCTAGTAATGCTGCTAGCATCTCACAGTTACACACAAGGTATCCTTTTGTCCTTTGTGTGTCAGATGCGCTGAGTTCAGTAATTCCTGGCGATTCCAACTCATTGCATATGAATGTTAGTAACAGATCCACTGGCATCACATTTAAACACACTTCAGCATCCAAGGTTAATGCTGTGAAAGTTCATATGTTAACCCCAAGCACATTTTTTTCCTAAACATTTTAGTTTAGTCTCAACAGGTATGTTTTTAAATCCTAAATGCAGCGAGTCGGGGGAAATAAAAGAACAATGTGCAAAATACAACTTTCAAACAGGACACGAGCTACAATTTCATGACTCTCCAAAACCTTTTCTTAGGACACAAATATGCTGTGATATATCTGTGCGACAGCAGCAGCTTTAACAAAACTGCATTTGAAGGCCTGAGATGAGAATGTACTATACCAACTCAATAAATATGTAAAGACTAAAAACTGCTATTTTGTTTTAAAGAGATTTCTGAGACAGGCATAAGGAAACTGTTTCCTAGCTGAGAGAGTGCCATTTAAAAACGAGGCTTCTTTCACAAAACATCTCTACACCCTGAGTGGGATTTTTTTCTTCTTAGGGGATAATTTACCATTTTCAGTATTACCCAGATAAAAATATTTTTGGTTACTCATATGAGTGGTTCCCTACTGACATTTGAAATTTATAAGGTCACTCTGATATTTTACATTACCACATAGAGGTTTTCCAAATGTCTTACTTCACTCATTCACACTGTGAAAAGCTGTTTCAGTGATTTAACCATGAGGCCACCTCAGCACAACCCGTCTATTCATCTTTTTTTTTTTACACTCCCCTCTAATGCAACATGTTTGCATCCATTTTATGGTAAATATCATGTCAAGACACACAAAGACCAACAAAAATGCAAACACGTGTGTATTCAGGTATGTTTAACAAATGTAGACATGTTGTCAAATATGCGTAAATGTCATTCTGAAAATATTATTCAGCACGAGCTCATATGCACATAATCAGAGTGCATTCATGCCAAAATCACACCATCAGTATCCATTATAGTAGTGTCAAGGAAAGAAACGATCCCTTTACAGCCCCCCCTCTGTCATTCCCCCAGGCCTCAGGGAATCCACTGAAGGTTAATTTATTTAAATCCCCCATCTACTCATCTCTATTCCATTAAACTCTACTAATAAATCTTTACTTTGCCATGTAATCTGTTTTCCAGTGTGAAAGGCCCAAGCCTCAGCTAAATTTTGCACGTATACTTGTGGATGTGCACTCAACAACTACACAGCAGCATCTAAGGTCACATTAAATTTAGTAGATGTCATGTGTGTAGCTATGCTCAGACGTCTGCCCTTTGAATGGTGCCAAAAAGCCTCATATAATTAATCTAAGTGGGGCTCATAGTGGGGGGCAGTAAAATCAAAAGGCTGAACCTTCTCAGAGCTCTGTGGTGCTCTAGTGTCTCAGAGGCCCTGTAAATTTTAAGCTTGTGGTCTTAAACAGAATTTCCCATTTGGCCTCTCTCCTGTTTTTATCGGGTCACACCTCTCTGGTCAGGATGGCAATGATCAGTCTGGGCTACAAGGGGACCTTGGCTATATGGACAAGTGCTGTATTATTATTACAGCATGTCATGTCAGGGTTACACAGATGCTGTTATAGTAATGACTGCTAAAAAGCTCAGCTGTTGGTTTAACAGTGGGTGAAGCCATTTGGAGTCTGCTGAAGAGAATTCTCATTGATGTCAGTGTGGGTTTTTGTGCTTAAGAGGATTTTTTTAATAAGAGGGCTGGAAGAGTTATGAGCAAAAAGCCGACTCTCAAGTATAAACACTAAAAGAGAGGGTCAATGTA
>VUQR01011464.1:6171-23258 GCA_015108515.1 Hemichromis elongatus
TAAGGAGCAAAAAAAAAAGAAAAAAAGTGTGCACATGAATTAAGCAGTGGTAGAGCGGTGAGTTAGCCTTTTACCTGATGAGTGGGGAATGAATTTGTGTGAGACCAATTATTCTATACCTATGCCTCATCTGATGGCAGGGGTCAAGATGCCAGAGGTGGACTGGCTATTTTCACATTTTGGCAGTTTTTAATGGTCTTTTTTGGTCTTTTAGACTTAGACTTTCGGTTTCAGGCAAAAATGTGTTTCTTTCATGTAGAAACAACCAATTAAAACAGCCTCATGAAATTACTGCTAGTATAAATGTACCTTAAATTTGCTACCAGTGAGCGTCAGCAGGTGCTGGCTCCAGAAAACTCTCTGGCTTGTGTGAAAAATTCCAAGAACTGTTTTCACACATTGTTATGATGTCGGATGCATATTTATTTCTTTTGATGGTAAGTACATAAAGAAAATTCAAAACTGAATAATCACATTGAATGATCTTTTCTCTGTGCTTTAGGGGCTTCCACACAGGAAGTGCCCATTATGCATCATTTTGTGATGGTTGGTCATTAGCAGACATTCCAGGCTTTACTTCTTGGTAACCCTCTTTATACCTGTACCTCTGCATTTAGCAACCTATCTTATGTCAATCCCCAATATCCTTCACTGGCAGCCACTTGAATCCCTTGCCCTGAAGTTGAGAAAAGTTAAACACAGGCCCAACTTCACATCACTAAAACTTCATCCAAACAACCTGATGATCAGAGACCGTAGGAAGCGATTTAAATTCTGTCCCTTAAGCAACTACGCCATAGATGCTGACGTGAAGTGGATAAACTTCACAAATGAAGGTAATTTATGGGTAAATTCAAATACCGTCAGTTAATAGTAAAGTTATTATCTTCAACTATGAGCTTGGTTACCATGAAGATTTTATTTTTATTATTTAAACTTTATCATTTGTATATGGGATAAGTATTTATTTTTTATAGCTATTTAAGTGTTTATCAGATTGTATAATAATGCAGCAACCTTTGAGGCGTCACAAACAACAGTGCTAAATCCATCTTTTGTATACAGTCTTTGGTTTGACTCAATATTCAGATCACTGCAATTACAATTTGTTCTTCAGTTAATTAGAATAACTTAATTTGCATTAACCAGATTTTTTCAATAAGCAAGGTTTTGTTAAAGGTTTTCATTTTAATACATTTTATGTGCAGATTTGTGCTCAGTGTGCTTCAATTTAAAGCAGTGATTCATTACTGGTAATGTCTATCATTGTCTCTATCATTTCAGCAGCACGCAGGCTAAACAACATGTGATTAAACAATTTAAAGTTGGTAATGAATGCTGGCGATAGATGCGTGTGAGTTATTTTATGTGTGAAGAGGAAGCTATCAGGTTGGTTAGCTGAAGAAACAGATAAATAAGAAGCTAAGAAGACTCACCAAAACCCTGCCTTCATGACAAAATGTCACCATTGTTTTTTGTTCAAATGCTTCAAATGACCTGTGTTTACATTTTCCTAACAAGTGACCTTTTGTGTCTTGAGTGACTCACCTCTGCCACAAGCAACAGTGGAAGGATGGGAGGTTTGATAATGTCACAACACTTAGGAAGGAGGTAGTTCTGAATACAAAGTGGCAGACTTTGACTTTGCATTGTTTCTCCTCCAAACAGTGAGCATGTTTTTGTTGTTTGTTTGTTTTTTGTGGGTTTTTTTTCCAGTAAACATACTCATTCCCTAACATCAACACTATTTAATTCCTATACCTTAAACCAGAAGGCAGACCTGAAAACACTCATATCATACATACAGCTATTTCTTATTTTAGATTATTTTTTTAGGTTTCCACAAAATGTGTTCACTGAAGCTTTCAGTCACATGATTCTCTTTGGTCAGATATCATAGAAACATCTCAGTTGTAATCACAGGAAGTTTGGAGCTTGTGTCAGGTAAAATAAACTCTACAAGTGAACCTCTGGGCAAAGGCTGGTAAGTAAATGTTGATTTTGGTTGTTTTTGTCAAAGTGCTATTTTCAAACTCAGACTTTTTTCCCCTTTACTGTTAGAATTGGTGAGTCCCTGGGCAAAGATGTGTATGACCCTCCTTCTGCAGCAATGCAAGACCCCCAGACCAAGAAAGAGACAAAGACCACAAACTATGCATCTATCATGGTCTGTCTCCAACCTTACATCCCTGAGCTATTTCGACTTATGCTATGTGTGTTTGTGGGGATTTTATGTTATTTTAGTTTTTTGTGGCTGTTTTGCATCTCTCTTTTTTTTAAAGATTTTTTATCCATCCTTTTTCTTCTACTTACCCAATTCTTGGTCACAGGGTGAAAGACGTCTTTCACCCTTTGACAGGTCACCAATTTATCATCTATTTCTATAGCATCTATTTGTTATCACTTTGCTTTACTCTGTTGCCTTCTGTGTTTCTTGCAGTTGTTTGCTTCTTGTTTTGGTCCTTCTGCAACTCATTTTACTCCCTTTGTGTGTCTTTGCTATCGTTTTGTTATCATTTTTCATTGCATTTTGATTGATTTCTGTCTCCTGCTGCTTTGTAACACAATATGTATGATCACTGAGTCACAACCCAGAACTATCTTTACAAAATAACTTGCTGATGTTTTTTCTGTTGTTTTATAGCATCAGACTTATTCATTCAAATATATTATTATTTCTTTTTCTCCTCCCAGAAATAGACCGCGTGTCATTTGTGTGTGAGGATAGTTTATCGGAGAGACATTGGCCATGTATTTTTTTAGCACCGAAGCAGGAAGTGAGAAAGTTTTTGTGTGCATGCTGGGTGAGCAGATGTCACTAAAATCAATAAAGCAGCAAGTGCCGAATTCTCTTCTGTGTTTTACAGTACATCCGTAATTTCGTAAGTTCAAATAGGGAATCACTAGCATTTTATAGGCTTACTTATTCACTGAAGACTGAAGGATTGGTGACTCAAAGGCTGGTGCAGTTCTCATAATAGCATGAATACGTCAGAAATATGTGGTTGCCAAACAGAATAAATAAATACAGTACAGTCAGGTGGCTAGATTATGAACCAATAGAACTTTACACCCAAGATGTTCACTTTGCAAGTTTACTGACAATTTAATAATGGAAATATTCCAGCAAAAAAACAAAACAAAACATGCTGGAACAGTAATTTGCTGATTACGTCCAGCTTTCCTTCCTACTACAACAAAAAACTAATTCAAGTGAAATAGAAGTGTCGCGATTCCAGGCGCTGATGACAGAAAGCAATCATTTCATTTCCTGAGATCATTTCTTCTCCACAGAACTGAACTTTTCTTGCACTGAAACAACCCAGAAAATATCTTATTCCCTGGACAGTTTGTAATGTGCTGAATTGGAGACTGGTCTGAGACACAGCCAAGGTTTCTATTGGTGCTGTTTCTTTCTTTGTCTGTTCAGTCATGAAGACTAATGTTACAGTGCTGCACAGTTCTTCGGCTGTCTGTTCCCACTGCTGTATGAAGGAAATGTGCACCACTACTTTTGTGTGCAAAGCACCAAACATGCACCAGATGTTCGCATTACCAAATGCGGAAACATTTTTTTATTGGTTTCATTTCTGTTTTGTGACGCTAATATGTGAGTATGTAGAAGTTTCAAATATTACTACTTTCAACATTATTTTGCAAAGATGCTGTACATATTTCACAATGAGCTACAGTGCATTTAAAAAGTAGCCCCTAATGCACAAAAAGGACCGAAAAAAGTGGTGTGGTTTGCCAGGATCATAATATACCAGCAGCAGCCAGCAGTGTGGCACACACATAAAGTAAGAATGGGACGTCTTTCACTATACTTGTGCATAAAAACTGGAAAATTTGAAATGTTTAGAAATTAAGCTAAACAATAGACTAAACAGAAATAACTACAAGAAAAACACATCGAAGAAAATTACTGCATTTGCATCTGTTAATGTCCTATAGCACACGTTTGTATGGCTCAGGTGCAAGCTGATGCAGGACACAAGACCACAGGCTACTGCTCTAATAATATTAACTGAATGTGCACAGTGGTGAAGGATGTACACTAGTTCTTTAAGTAGGAGTGCAAGATATAAAATACAAAAATGTAGTTAATTATTAGTGTTCGTAGTAGTAATAATATTAACTTTAAGATGCCTTTCTTTGCTGTACCACCAGTTTGTAACATTTTAGGATAGCTTAGTGTTTTACACATATACAAACTTGAATGCATGTGTTTTAAACTTGCACTTTAGTTTAGACCCTATATAAGTATCTAGACAAAATAATATTTTTTGTGTTTCTCTGCTTTACATTGTCTGTAGTAAAAAGGAAATAATAAACAACCAAATCTGCTCATATGCGGTTTGTCAAAATTAATTCCGTTTAAAACTGAATTTTATGGAGCAGCAGTAAGGTGATAATTAATGGATTTTAATTAATGGATGATGCAGCACCGTTTAGATTTCCTTTGGGTTGATATATGAGTCTGCGTGTTTATAAATATAAATACACATACGTGTGTGTCTCTGTGTGAGTAAGTGAGAGAGTGGGGCAGCCATAAGACCCGTCTCTCTCGCTCTTTCTCTCCCACTCTCTCTGCCCCTCTCTCTCTCCCGCGCGCTTCCCTTTCCCTCCCGTGTTAGTCAAGGACAGTTTCGCTTGGCACGGAGGCACTACACCGCTCCACATCCACTCTGTCGGTGTGAGCTCGTTCTTTTGCCTATACTGCCTACTACGGGATATTTGTGATTGGTTCATCCCCTCCTCTCCTCCCTCCCTCCCCTGTGATTGTATGTAAATCCGGTCGGGACTGAGCCAGTAGGTGAGGTTGGGGCTGGTGGCTCCTACCTCAGTGGCGCACACGAGACCCGAGAACGGCCGAGGTGAGATCGCTGCGCCGTCGGAGCTGTCCACTCTGCCGTGGTGCTGAACTCTACACCCTCCTCTCGCCTTCCTCATCCGTCGGCTCTACTGTACTTGGTGTTATTTTGGGAAAGGATTAACAATCTGCCCTTTGGCTGCTTAGAGGTGCAAACTTCTACGGAGGACAGCTCTCTGGCCACATCGGAAATTACCCCGAGACCGGCTGTGGATTTGACCCGACCTCGAGATTATCATTAATTGGCTCTTACTTTTTTGAGAAGTGTTGCTTCAATCCGTTCACCGCAACTATTGTTTGGATTACCCTCCTGGATGGTTCACGTCTGGACTCACAGGTAAGAAAATGTGTGTTTGTGTGTTTTATTTGCTTTTGGGGACTAATTGTTAAAGCCCATCCGATCTGAGCGCCTTCCCGAGGAAGTCCTCATCTCTGTGTGACTCGCTATCAGACACCCAGCTTAACCCCCATCATCGGTGAGGCGCCACAACTCTTTTCTAATAATCCACCGGGTCAGGCTCCCCGACTCAGAAAATATCTCTCAATCTACTGCCTTAAGCTTTTACCATTTTCAATTTACTTTGAGCCAGGTCCCGGAGGCTCAAATCAGCTGATATCCGGATATCTGAAGTTGAGATTATAGTTGCTGTTATGCTGTCAGGGTGCGCGCACTGAAGCGCAAACACTCCCCATTGTAACACAATCAATGTTTCTGAAACGATTGCAGGCACGCCGCGTTGCCCAGAGCTTTTAATTTATCCGCGTAGTACTTAGCGTGTTATTTTTTTCCCCCCCTTGGCACGCTAATCCTTGAGTGACACCGTTAGCAGCGGAGGGATTATACTTTTGTTTTTCATCCTCTGCTTTGCGCCTGACTCATTTGGCAGTACTATATTACGGGCTTTTTTTTCTTTCTTTCTTTCTTTTTTTTTTTGCCGGGGATGGCCGTTAACTGTTTTGTCTGGCGATTTGCGAAAGAAACATTTTGGGGGTCATTGTTTTAATCTCTGCTGTGGTGCAGCAGACAGACTTAAAAGTAGCCCACCAGAAAACCAGATTAAGTTCTGCAATCGATACGACTTAGATTTTACATGTTAAATCCACTACACGAGGTTTCTGTTGCAGGACGTGGGAGCGTCATTATTTTTTATTTTATTTTATTTTTTTTGTGTGTGGAAAAGTAGAACTCATACACACTAATATCGAACAGGATTTGAAATGTTTTAAATTAATCGAATAATATAGTCTGTGGATAAAAGCCCATTCTTTTGAAGTTTCAGATGACAATATAATTGAGAAGCTTACAGGTTTACTTGTTTTTTAAACATATTTATGCATCATCATTTGACAGTTTATTAGGACTTACATGACTTTATTTACACCTGGGCATCTTCAGTGTCACTTTTCTTTTTAGTGTTTTTTGTGTTTTCTTACCTTTAAATGGTCAAAATACCTCTATCAGCAGAGATTATAGAAAAACTAGGCTAACTCCTCAACTTTTACCTTAAATTTTCTTTTCTTTTGTGATTTGTGGGCAGGAATGAATCCTGATTCACCCAGTGACAACTTTACTTGGTTACAGTAAGTACTATAAGCACATCAAAGGGACAAGACAGAGGATGGCTTCATAAATACTTTAAATTCTTGGTGTGTTGTCCTTCCCACACAATGTTGACATACTTTGTAATTCAAAAGGTGCGCAGATGCTGCCAATCCCAGCACATTCCTTGACTAATTGCACCAGCAAGTAAAAATCTTGGGTAGAAAGTACAAATGCTACAGAAGCCATGCAGTTTGAACGTTCAGCCATCTGTAGGCCTCTACGATCAAACTTCAAAAGCTCCATTCCCGCAATGCATCCACTTTATCTTTCGCAGCTCTTTGAAACCACAAGATAGAATCTATTTCCAATGGTGCATTAGATGGATCTGTGAATCTGGTTTTCAAGGCTGCACTTACTAATTGATTCTCCACTTGAATACAAGCCAGGGACCAAGTAATGTATCATTTATGCAAGTTATATATTATATAATACTGTGCAGAATGAAGTGAGTATATTTGATAAACGTGCCGGTCTTAATAAATAAGACTCAGCTTTAGAGGGAAGTGAAAAGCGAGATAAGACAATGCTCATATTCAGAATGACTCTGTAGACTTTGTGCACTGAATGATGCAGATAATATCAGTGCACATTAATGTTCAAGATGACAAAGCCAAATAGCTGTATTCACAACACTCCCAGTGGGAAAACATTCTTTTTCTCCACCACACTAAGACCAGAAAAGTCTTTTCTTTTTTGGACTCCAATTAAGCCATTTAACAAAAGATATACTGTAGGTGCCAGCTGAGCAGGTATAGTGTTAATGGAGCTGCTCTGCTTTCCATTAAAATGACTTTCTTTTGAGCACAGTGGGGAGGCAAAGACTTTTGAGTCAATAATGCTTTTCACTAGAAGGAAAAATAAAATGCTAGGAAACTGATCGAGGCATTTCATCTTTGAGAGGAAAAGCACACAATGTGAAGGTGTGAGCACCCACTGATGGTGGCTAGTTGCAGGGGGCAGATTTGGGGTGATATGACAATAAAGCTGTATGTTGGGAAGGAAAATTGCACTGCCACTGAAAATGGCACCATTTTAGGGTTTTCACCGCGATCTCAGGTGTCCAGGCGTCGCAGCAGGCTCAAAAATCTTTAGCAATTATCCTCTGAGATGTCTTTATGGGCTATTTTAGAGAGGTAACTGGTCTTAGAAGCAGATTTTATTCTGACAGAAGTACTCTTGTGGCTTTCTGTACACATGTCAGATACAACTTGCACATGCTGCAGTCAGGTCAGTTCGAGCAGGTTTTCCCATTAAACCAATAGTGGTCTGCTCTGGCCTCTTATGAAAACTGTACAAGACACTCATCAAATGTGGGGGATAAAAACTGTAACACTACCAGTTTCCTGTGTTGAGGTTTCAAACATGTGACCTGAGCATGTGTCACAAGACAGCATAACTGGTGTGCTGGTATAGCTGCTTTAATGGGTTTAGACAGTGAAAGATGTGTTCGAGTCCCTTGCAGATGGAGGTGTACACAACCTTTCAACTCTCAGAATGTATCACCATGGTTGATAAACACTTTTTCAAAGCTCCGTTTGATATTTAAAAGGTCTGTTCACCAAAAGACATCAAAAGAACTGTTCTTGGTATCTAGTCATGCAAATTGTTTTCTTCCTTTGCTTGTGAAAAGGTTTAAGAGATAAATGCCTCTGCCCAAATACAATGAGCATAAATAAATATTAATGCATCTGTGCTAGTGTGAACACATTCCATAACTCTTGTATGGACTGTTTCTCGGATACACAGCTCTTTCTCTAAGCACAGAAGCCCCGCCCAACTGTTGTTCATGCCTCATGTTTACCAAAGAAACACAAATGAGCTAGTTTGACATTAAAAGTGAATTGACAGGGATCTTGAACTGTAAATCTTGCAACACTACCTAAATAGAGTTGAAGAACAAAAATAAAAGAGTTTAAAATGAGAATAAAAGATCTCCTTTGAACATTTCAGTTCCATAAGCGTTTGCAAAATAAATCTAATTCACCTTGGGCAAATAGAAATGAATCTGTGGAGCTAAAGTAAATGAGAAAATAGCTTTCAGAATTAACTGAACCGGATAAAAATAGTTCAATGCTGAAAATATACTCTCATACTTTTTTGTTTTTACAACCATTTGAAGAAATGTTTTGACTGAGGAACCAAATCAGATTAATTTAGTCAACCATAAAGTTGGGAGGTGAGGGAAAGCACGAGGCAGATGTTTTTTAAAGCTTAAAATTGTACCTACTTACACAAATCAGCAGATTTTTAGCTAATTTGTTCATCTGATCCTTGGTTTTACATGTAATACACAAAGCAACATTTTGCCTGTCACCCCTCAGTGGCATCTTCACTCTTGAAATGGAAGCCACATTGTTACAACAAGACTAGGAAGTCACTGCACACAGCTGTTGGTGGCCAAGAAATGTCTCTAGCACATTCTGTGCAACAGCAAAAATTAATTTAGTTTTTCAGTATTTGCAGTTATTTTAGTATAGCCAGATAGTTAGCAAGGTTTAGAGATACTAGCAGATGCAATTTTGAACTTTGAAAAGAGCTAGCAGCTTCTTCCTGCCTCCCCAGCTCAATGTTTACAGTGCAGACATAATAGTGGCATCAGTCTTCAAATTTCACTCTTGGCAAGAAAATAAGCAGGATCCCCAAAATATCTTTCTATTCCTTCAGTTTGAATTCTGTTATTTGTTGAAAGATGCCATCTGCACCGACTGAATTTATCAGCAACAGACTGTTTCTAAGTAATGCCTGGTTTCACAGTCATAATGACACTGTGTATATTCTCACCAGAGAGTTGCCCTTTACGGGCACGGTGACTCCACTGGAGCAGTTTGGAGAGTAAAAGCACCTTTAAATTGGTCTTAGTCCAATTTATAGGGTGTTTACTCCCAGAATTCATCTTGTTAGTTTGGGTTTGACCAGCAGTATGGGTGTTGTCCGCCTACCTGTTCTCCACAATCAACATTGTAAATACAAGGAGCAGCAGTTGAAATAAAAAGAAAAGACTGAATAAACACGGTGGAAAAATCTGAGATTAAATCTACATTCCAAGTGTTTTCGGTGTACATTCTCATATGAAAACTGTTTGTTTTTATGTTTCATGACTTAATAGCCCAACCCATCTCCACAATGACACTTGTAACACTGCACCCCCCACCCCCCCTTTTCCATCTCTTTTCTTCCCACTCTGAGCTAAGCTTTAACCGCTGCCAACTCCCATCTGTGTCTCCGTGTCTGTCTTTGTTGTTCCCCTCTTTAATATGTGGAATCTTTATTGTGCAGAAGACCCACACATACTGACGTATGTTATTCTGCTAACATGTTTAGGAGACGCAACCTCCTCCTGACATTCTTTTCTCCTGGCAAGCAGCGGTTTGTTTGATGATGTGAAAAATATTTTTTTTCCCCCTCTGTTGTGCACGTTGCATCTCTCTTTTTATAGGACTTCTCCATTGAATGAAAAGATACAAACAAACAGAAAACCTATTATTATCACATGTAGCTTTTACAGCTGAAAACGGCTATAATGTAATTTAGATTACTATTTAGGTTTAGCTTGCTGTAATGATGTGAGAGGATCCCTGCTCTGTGTGCGGTGAAATCAAGCTGGTAACATTTCCACTGGATCATTTTTCTTTTTCCTTGCTTCGAGGATCAATATAAGCTAACAGTATGAGGCCGTGTCTCCTGACTTTTCAAACAGCTCTAGATTTCTGAAGCATGACCTCCTACATTCCACGTCTTGATTGAACTCCAAGTGGATTGTTAAATTGTTATTGTCATAACCTATTTCATGCAGTATGGCAGAACAAGGGTTTCGTGACTACTTTTAAGGCCAAGGCTGGGGGATATATTGAGAAGGATCTTTGCAGATGGTCAGACCATAACAGAAGTAGAACAAACCTTCAAGGCAAAGGCCAACAGGCTGTAGGTTTCGGCTCTAATCCCATCGAGCACAGTGATGACAAGTGTGGTTTGAGGCACTGTAAAATACTGTATGTTTCAGTGGATCTGTTAGGAACCTGGCAGCTTTGGTCAAAGCCAGAGACATAACATTCTGTCTCTGAAATAATAATGCTGTTGCTTGCTGGTTGTTGGAAGCATCTGATGCTCTGGGAGTAAGGGTGGTCTGGCCATGCGTTGCATTTTAATGATATCACAAGTCACAGTTTGCTGTTCGCTGCTTCTGTGGCAAAGTGTGACAACGTTGTTCAGGGCACAGTACAGTAGATGAGATCGGTCTGATTATGTAATGATTATTAACAATGGGAGAGCCATGTGCCTCTGCCAGGCATTTTTCCTGCGGTCTTGTAGTGACAGCCTGTACTTCCTGACATTTGAAACGGTCTATAAATTAAATAGCTATAAAAGAAAAGTCAAGGACTTTGTTGCCTCTGCCTCATATGGAAAGACTCCCAAGACCATAAATGATTGTAATGTCAGCCATATAAGGTTGAAATCTCTGTCACATCTTTCTGATGAGTTGCTGCATTGGGAGTATTTTTGTGGTGCTTCCTCGTGCTCTTGATTGTTAATAACTGTGGTTTTTGGATTAATTAGAAGGTACAACTAAAGCTGATAGTGCACACTGAACTGTTTATAATTCTCAGATGTTGTGCCAAACTCAACAAAAAGCCTGTGCATGACAAAACATATATTAGAATCCCCTTCGTTTTTGCTTTGGGTGATTTTTTTTCAGTGCTGTGATGAATAATGCACACGCACTCTGTGGATGAATTAGTTCAAATTTTCATACAGTATAAACTGGCAGCCTGGGACTGGTCACAGTGTGCTATCTGGCATTTCTTAGAGGACTGGCTGAGTGGATCAAAGACACACGATATACTCTGAGAAATTCTCAAGCTTCTTTAGCAGGAACCAAGAATAGAGTCTTTCAATTCCCCTTCAAGTGTCACCAAGTCCAGTTTTTTTTTTTTTTACATGAAATTATTTTTGTGGGATTTTATTATCTCTTTAAATTGCTATAATTTCTTAATTTATACATCTTAAGAGAGTGAAACTCCAGAAACTTCAGTTGCATTTCTTATCACTTGGAGTTTATGTTTGAGCTTCAGTTTTTTTTTTTAATTTAATGATAGAAATTGAAATTTAAAAAGTTTTATTTTTTAGTTTCTTCACCACAAAGTATAAAGTATATGGGGCTTTAATTCCTCTTCTTCATCAACAGATACATTTTTCCTACCTCAGATGAAGTCATAAATATTAAAATATTAACTATTACTATAAATATAAATATTTTAATATTTGATATTTAGGGAATTAAGTTTATTTTCTTTTTGCCAAAGGTTGAGAAGATACCACTCTCAGGTCTGTATGATATTACCTGGTTAAGTGAGGTTAGACAGGTTAGACAAATGTGTGTGTGTGTGAGAATGGCCAGATGCCTGCCTCGAGTGGCCATTAGAAGAACTGCAGTACTTTACATTTCCCTCAATCACTTCATTTTTTATCCCTGAGTGCCTGTTGGTAATATGAACTTGGAGAGAGCAAAGACTCATGGGATTGTTAATATTTAAGTTGACGTAATTACACAAGTTACTCTGCAATTACTCAACTACTTTTTATATTGAGTTTGTTAGTGGAACTACTTGCACACTCCCACCAAAATTTTCTGATAACACCTTTTTATAGTAACTGAATTTTTCTAAGGAAAGTAGTTTGTCATTTTTTTTTTCATTTGTTTGCTTTGGTTTTTTGATGTGAAGATTTAACGTAAAAGCAAACTAAAATTTCTACTCGATAATACATTTTAGAAAATATTCAGTGAGTTTATTTTATTCATGTCCAGTGTTTTTCGCACTTGGTATAAGTGAGAGGAAAATGGATGTATTTCCCATGCAAAATTTTTACTGTATTTTATATCTTTGAAAAATCTTTGTGTCTTCATCTGGACAGCAAAATTGCACATCCTGTTTCAGGAAGAAAAAAAAAAACCCAGTTTGAGCACCTGCAGGATGCTCAGTCAGTCTCAGTGATCACTAGAAGCCCACAGCCCACACAAAACATTTACAGTCCTGCAGAGAACAAAGCAGGCAGCCAAGTAAGAAGTACATCAGAGGCTCATTAGCGTTCCAGTGATTGACCAGCTGAACTCTACTTACCCTCACAACTTCCTTAATGTTTTAACTGCTGTAAATCTGTTCTCCTATGCACCAATATCACACATTTGGCTTCCTTGTGATTCCAACAGGACTCTTTTCACACACCAAATGCTAAGTAAGACTCATAAGCAGAGTCAAATGAGATGCCAGTGTTCTCAAGGAGGGAATCTACCTGCTATGTTTCTCTTGAATTTTCTCTTGAAGTACCTACTTTCTGAGTGTGAGGATCATTGAAATTCCACATTTGATTTCAAAAGTTTCTCTGCCCAGATTTGGACTGCCTGCCAGGATTTATAGCAGATTAACTTTGAAAGTGATTTAGCTCTCAGGCTCTGCAGTCACTACCAGGGCAGAAAAATAACTTTTTCTCATCCGCTATTTCCATCCTCTCTGGCTCACATGTTCTCACATTCACTAAATACTCCAAACATGCAAAATATGAAATGCTTGCGTGCCAGTGAAAGTTTAATAAAAGTTTGATACTAATAATAGGTTTGAGCGTGGAAATACATTCGCACACAGGTCTGCAAATGAATCAACTCATCTCATCGCTTGCACACAGCTCAATGTAAGCATAGCCTGCAAGCATTTCTGACGCTCCTCTATCCGTGGTAAACGTGTGGTGCTTGGAGGATTTAGTGAGAAGACACAATACGCCAGCATAAGTTCAAAGCACAGTGTTATCACAGTTTATGTGTTTGGATAATATCTGAATGAAACAGATAACAGCCTCATAAAATGGATGGACGGTGATGAATTATGTCATCACAACATGCAGCCAACAAATTTACGCAAGGATCCATCTCCGTCTTTATCTGTCATCCGGTGGCACAGGAACACGCTCCTGTTATCCGATTGGTATTTGGAGCCGTTGCCCTGTTTAATGAGTCGGGGATATCGGACCAGTGGCTTCCTACAGAGTTGAGAAGGAAGGCTGTAGACGGGAAGTTGCTTCTTTGAAGCTGCTTTGAACTTAGTTTGGCAGCGAACTTAGAGGCTTGTAAATGTAGCGACTGAGATTTGATTGATGGAGAGGTTTTGAATGATGATATGAGTCTCTTTGAAGTCTTTTTGTGCTGCAGTTTAATGCATTTAATCTTGCATTTATTCATTTTTGTTCACCCAAGGGCACTGTAACAAATTGAAATGTTATTATCATATACTATAGGGTTGCTTTACCTAATGTGTTTGTGAATAATTCATATGTATAGAAGAAGCAACAAGGGGTAGCTATTCTTACACATGTGCTTTTCTGAACCTGACAGACGTACATGTGAAAATGCAAATAGTCAGATTTCAATGGACTTTAACCTGCCGGCTCCCTTGTGTGATTTTTTTGATTGTGCGTATGTACGAACAGAACAAGTGTAAAATAAATTCACAGTTAGTGGGCGGATGTCACGGCCTCCTGCATGCTTCATACAGGCAGAACCATCTCCTAAACCAAAGTATTTTCAGTGGAGAAAACATGCATAACATACATAACAACAGTATTCTCCCCTGATGTTTGCTAGCGTACATGTGAAAAAAGGGTAACTTTAGATGTCATGATCTGATTCACTGAATATTACCGTGTGAAAAAAGAAAACATGTTCACTGCTTAAAATTGTCAGTCTCTTGTTTGGCCCTAAGCAGTGAGTGCAGCTGCTGCTGGAAACAAGGCTGATCAGTGCAGAAATTACCAAATCATATAACAGAAAAGTTGTTTTTAGATGAAACTGCTAAAATTCTCTGTAGCAACTAAGAGTAGCATCTTTTTCCCCCGGATTGTTATTCAGTTAATTTATGGGGAAAACTGCTGATTAGCAAAAGCTACAAGAGCATATAGAGCTTTTGATCATGTGACCAAGTCTTCATCGGGTGTCATGACAAATGTTTAATTTCCTTTTTTTTTTTAAGCTGTAGGGAATTCTTTTCCACATTGAGTCAAGAGTTTAGATTAAAAATCGCTTGTTGACCTTGAAAGCAGCACTTGACAAAACAATCTCAGCTGCACTCAGTAGCTGTTCGGGAGATTTTAACTGTCAGTTTTAATTGTAGGTTGTGAGTTTAATTTCTATTTTGCACCATCGTGACTGCCGTAGTGGTGGCTGAGTGCTTTTTCAACCCAGCGTTCCCATTCACAAGTCATGCTATCGGGAATTATTCGCAGCAAAGTGCTTGAAACATAAACATTGTTTGCCAGGTTGATAATTAGTCTATCAATATAAGTCGTCAGAGGCTGGTAGTAGGCTTCTTGAAGCTAGGTTGAGCTGAGCATGAAATCAGCAGCATGCTTCATAATACACAGTCACACCTGAGAGCTGCCCTGAGCAAGCACAGTTTTTTATCTACTACTCACCATCAGCCCAGCGAGCACAAAATGGGAGTTAAGTTCACCTTAGTGGTGGGTAATGAGGTAAGAATATGTCACTCAGTCAGTCATACTCTGTAGTGTTTTTGCTTTGTCTTGCTTTTTTTGTTTTTGTTTTTCCTTTTCATGTTTTAACATATTTAACTGGAAGATTTTTATTACTAAAACATAGACAGCCTTCACAATAACAGAAAAAAGGACAAATGAATCTGGAATATAAAACTGACTCAACAATATGATATCTACAAAACAAACAAAAAAACCCAAACAAGATTTAATAAAGTTCCACGGTCCAATAAGCTCTTCCTGCTCCTCTTCATCTTGCAGAATTGCAATTGCCTGTTTGTTTGATAACAAGTCCATAAAGTCATTATGCCAGTTATTCATACTGAAAGAATGTGTTTATGTTATTTGCAGTTCATTAAAATTTTCCTTTTAGTTGATAAAAAAAATTCTCAGTGATAAATCTATGTTTGGACCAGCAACATTTTCATACCCAGTATATGTCTCTGGACAAGGTTTGATATCTCTATTGAGAAAACATGACAGTTTTTCAGTAATATCCATTTAAAGCTGCTTAACTCAAGGATCGTACAAAATGCCTAAAGGTGTAATCCCCTTTGCAACCACTGCACACAGTGTTGATGATGTATGATCAGTTTTCTACAGTGTAGAGGATATGTTGTGGTTCCTATCTATTAAAAACAGTGATGCTAAACCACATTCAGTGGCTTAAATGCTAGAACTTGCCTTAAATTATTGATTTGTTTTCCCTATTACCCTTTCATTTACTTAACAAGTTATCCAGTTCAGGTTTCTGGGGGAGGAGGGGGTTGGAGCATTCCCAGCTGTCACAGGGAAGATGTAAGATACACCCTGGACAGGTTGCCAGTCCTGTAAGGGTGCACAGAAAGATAAGCAGCAATTCAAATTTATATTCATGTCAGTTAAGAATCACTGATTAACCTAATATCCATGTCCTTGGACTGTGGAGGGAAGCCAAAGTAGGCTACCAAGAGAACACCCATACAGGCACAGGAAGAGCATGCCACCTCTCTGCAGCAATATCTGAACCCAGGACCTTCTTGCTGTAAGGTGACAATGCTAACTACATTTAAAGTGCATTCGACATCATGTTTCAAGCACATCTTGTCGGTTCTTTGCATGATGCTGTTTGGTTGTATTAGACTTCTTCCAGGTAGGAGGCTGTGTAACAATGGATGCCTTAAGCACGAGAACATTTTTGCACAGCCAAAATGAAAGACTTCCTTTACTTTAGTTTTAGGTAAGAGCTGAGTGTTTTGCAAATCAAGAAAGAAGGTTGTGTTAATGATATTCTATCCATGACACTTACCACCAAAATCAAGAAAAAGATTTGTATTGCATATTGTATATGGAAATTTAACAAATACATATCTATTTTCTGCTTCACATTTAAATGTCACAGTTGTTTGAAATGAGCTTGGATGTCCTGTGAAAAAAGATTTTCCAAAAAAAAAAAAACGAGCCAAATGTGTGAAGATAAAAGCTTTTTGTAAAGATCCTCTAGGTGTTGTTAATTAATTGTTGCGTAAGCGGACCCATCTCACTTCAAGGAGTTCCTCTACTCTGTTCTGCACTTCGACACCGTCGCGGCATTTTGACCTCCTGCCAACACACGGTGCTTTATCATTCACAGGGTTTCTGTTTGTCATACCTTATACTCAAACTGCAGATCAGCGCACGACTGCATACATTTGCATATTAATGTAGAAAAATGTATTTTTGTCAAATTTGTTCAATTCTTCACTGCCTACAGAGCTGATATCAACACCTACAAATTATAAAATGACAATAACACTAACATGAAACATACACAAATTAGTGCATTAATTAGCTTAATGAATTAGTCCATTAGCATAACTGGTCATATTTAATATATCATGGTGATTACGGCAGCTTAAATTGCCTCTTATTTGGACATGATCCAGAATATCTGATGGATGATTATTAAGGCTGTGCCAGGTTTGGGCCTCAGCCTTTTTTAGATTTGGCTCAACTAGTAGGACTCAATTTAAGCTCCACAAAGAAATCCACCCTTTTCTGAAAATTGCTCCTTAGATGAAATGAAAGAAATAAAGCAGATGCATGCTTCTTCTTCTT
>VUQR01011464.1:24177-34777 GCA_015108515.1 Hemichromis elongatus
TCTTTCTATCATCTATCTATCTATCATCTATCTATCTATCTATCATCTATCTATCTATCTATCTATCTATCTATCTATCTATCTATCTATCTATCTATCTATCTATCTATCTATCTATCTATCTATCTATCTATCTATATATATATATATATATATATGTATGTATGTATGTATGTATGTATGTATGTATGTATGTATATATAGTCCCTGTAGAGCTTGAGAGAGCACAATGGAATAGTAATTTGCCTCACCTGTGCTCAGTGGTTTTTGAGCATCACATACCTCTATGTCTGAATAAGTATGATGCACAGCTTGTAGGGAACCTTGCATATGGCCAGTTCTATCTTCTATGTACTACCTCAGAGGCATTAACGTTTCTGCAGGAAGGACCCAAGTGCATGAAACCTTCCTTGCTCTTGGACAGGATCCTGCTTAACACAGTGCTACATATTAATATCACAGAAGGCTAATTCGAAAAGATATTCCATTCATGGCAGCTTTCATATTTGTGTTTATAAACATCTGTTAGTTTTAGTACTTTTCTTCAAATACAAAAAAAAAAAAAAATGCTCACAGGTAGTTTGCTTTATGTTTGCAGGTGCTACAACAGCTTGCAGTAAAAAGAGAAGCGGGGCAGTTATCATGACCAGCAAAACTCGCTATGACTTTATAGATGAAAGAGCACAAAAGTACAAAAAGTAAAACTTCATCATGAGAAAGTCAAAGATTAAAAAAAAAAAGGCAACAGCATGGGCCAGAAAATTTAAAAGACAAGTGATCTCCGGCATTGCAGTGCCAAATTTCTACAACTGTGATTATGTAGCTCTCCAGGTTCCTGCCAACAGACTGTGCAGGCAGATCAGCACTGCAGTTATGTTTAACTGCACAGTGATAAAAGACTGAGCAACTACAAGGACTAAAGATGTAAAATACCCCCCTCACAAAAAAGTGGAATTTTAGGTCTTTCGTTGGAAAAAGTAGTTTGGAAAAGCGATTCCAACTTAATATAGACCCAATAATGACAATGAGCTTTCATTATGCATTATGCTGTGGGTTGTGGGGGGGGTCCTTCCCAAAGAAATGTTGACCTTCAGACACATAATTTCCAACACTATAGTGATATAGTGTTGGATATCGGGCTCGTACTTGCTTTAATGTGCATGTGTCACCTGTAGTCCAGCAACACCAGCAACCACCAATTATGTCACTTAATGAGGAATCATGTACATATCAGCTATGCTATTAAGGCTGATTTGCAACAAAAAGAACAAGCAATTTTGGCAAACTACACTACAAACTCATACAGTGCTCGCAGCTTGCTCCTTTAACTTTTTCCTCACTGATTAATGTCATTATGTTTTTTTTCCTAATTTTGCTTCTGTTTTCGTTACATGTGCTGTACCTATTGAGGAAGATATTGCCCCTGTGTACCCAGTGAAATCTACACCTGTAAGCTCAGTTGCCTTCTTTAGTTTTCCATAGCATTTTTCTTAAAAAGAATAGTAAATATTGAAGATAATGATGAAAAAATAATAATAAAAGAAGTTCTACTTCTGAAACAAAACAGACAAGATGTCCTAAAACTACCTTTGAGGAAATCTTAACATCTGGTGATGTCAAAATTGAGTGAAAATGAAGCAAACTCGGTGTGCATAGTGATGTTCACGGCGATGACGATGCATGAATTGGCTTTATTCTGTCAGTGTTTGATTAGCAATATTTGACAACAAATGAAAAAACACACTAGGCACTGTCTTACTGTCTTGATATGCATAATGACAGCACCCTTGAAGACTGAATCCTGAAAATAAACAGAAGTTACCGTGGACTTCTAATTCATAGGGGGCTGATAACATTTATGTTTTATAATAAAAAAAAAGTGGAGATTTCTCTAGTGTGAACTTGGTGGAAATTCAGGGAAATACACTGAAAAGGTTGGCAACTGTTCTGGAAATTAATTATAAACAATCCCACATTTATCCGCTCCAGCACAAGCCTCTTATCAGTTTGGTAATTAAAGGCTTTGATTTGCACTAGCTGGAAGTGAACAGAGTTCTGGGATCATTGCTGGAAGTGACCTGAGGATTGTTTCAAGCTTCAGACAATGTTATCATTCTTAAAAGATTCATATAAAAAAATCGAATCCCGACACTTTGCCACTGACACATATCGTAGTTTTAATTTATGGTTTGGAGCCAGTATACTATATATGCTCAGGTTATAGCACGCAGTTATGAAGCCTATGTTGGGAATTATGAGACTCGTAAAATAAAAATGTTAATATGAAGGCACAAATCATAACCTTTCTCAATAAAATATAGGTCAAATATAAGATTTTCATTTTTTTACACAAGGAAATTTCCTTCTCTTGACCAGTCGCTGCTGACCAGTTTGTAGTTTCACAGTAGATACCTGGGGTTGAGTACATTGCCCGGGGCGGATCTCGACGATATTTTCTGAAGGAAGGGAGATTTTTGTCCTGTTCCTTCAAAATCCCATTTCTTTTAGTTCGTCTCAGGATATAAACTTATATTCACCAGCCAGCTCCTCTAACCTCTAGGCAAGTGCTGCCCCTTTTTATGAACCCACTTTGCCATTTATTAACTGACTCACTGACTGCAAGTCCTGCAGAAGGAAATATAGTCTTCGTATTCATACTCCCGTAGAACCATTAAAAAGCCTAAGTGAAAAGCTTTTTTTGTCCTATGCAAAACATTTTCAGCATGTCCCTTTCAAACCCCAACTGTTTCATTTTCATGCACATCATAAGTGCATGGACTACAGAGGCGGCTAACATTTTCTTGATGCACCAAAACAATAACAAAGCAGTCAAAAGATGTAAGAAATTTTTTTTAAAAAAAGATTCAAACAGACACCATGCAGGGGCATAGCATGAATACCATATGAGATACCCATTTAGGCATGTATGACATTCAGAATGAGTCCTCTGTTCCTTTGTTGTAAGAAGTGCTCCATCTGAGAGATTGGCAGAGCATTTTCAGTATTTGTAAGGGAAGAACAAGGAATAAACGGAAGCACTACCCTTGGGCAAAGAGTGTCGCCTGTGGTTTTGGACGTGCTTTGAACTTGAAGGAGTCCTTTATCAGTATACAGTGGTGTTGGGGATGTATGAGTATGAGAATAGACTATATGAGAAGCGGCACGATAATTCTGCCACATAAGACATGCTGCGGCAGGGTGCTTGGGCAGCAAACACACAACAGATGCTCCAGCGTTCTCCAGATATCTCAGAGACAAACTGTAGTACTCCAACTAAACGGAACTGTACATAGCAATACTGCTGAGCGTGCTTAAAGAGATCTGCTCACAGGGGGTCAAGGATGTGTCAGCTGAAGCATATGGTGGGAGAGGGGAGCTGGCGGTCTAGTAGGGTGGGGGGGGATAGAAAAGCCATTTATCTGCTGACTGAAGTTCCCCTCCAGTGACCTCACTGACAATCTGAATAATTTCAAACAAGTCTCTCAAGGAAATCATTGGTTTGCCGAGCAAACTGGGAGCATCCAAATCCCAGTATACAGTATGCAATCAGCTGCAAGCTGAATCAGGCACAAGGACCTCTGCTGCCATCCAATTTCTCCTCTGTATAGGTCGGTTTTATTTTGACTAGAAATTGCCCCACTGAAGATAATGATTTTTCCTGTGAACATGCACCTCAGGGGCTTAAAATATCAATAAGTTTTGGCAAGTCTACTCATCTAGTCTAAAACATTTTTGTTGTTTTTGCCTGTATTTTGCAGAATTTTATATCCTGAAAGCCAAAATATGAAACCCCAAAGAGAAAATTGTATTACATTGACAATCATTCTTAGCCAAATTAAAATAAGCCCGTATAAGCAGTGTAAAATAAGCCAGGTTAGGCAGTGATGATTTATGTGCCTTTTCAACCAGATTGAAAACTATTTGTTTGTCAAAACATTTACAAACAGTCTAATGTATGAGCAGGACCCTGCAGACAATACACACCTCTTGAGGTGTTTTTACTGTGAATTGTTCTTGTTATATAACATGTTATCTGTGTGGAGAAGAAAGGAGACGCTACAAAATAACTATGAAAAAAGGAATGAGGGTTGAGAAATGTCCAGTTTTCCGCTCAATATGCTGCCCCAGTTAAAAAGATGTTTGCTGACCTTGGCATATAACTTTGGGCTATCCTGTCAATTTAAAATAACAGAGCCTTAGAAGTCTATAGAAAAGGGGATCCAGTAACTCTGCTTTGCTGTGGGGGGCATTTTGCTGCCATTTGGTCAGCTTGTTCACTTAGATCCAGTCCTCTGAAAGTGTGGCCCGCCGGCCAATGCAGCCTTCACATGTAACAAGAAAAGAATCGAGTGCTGTGAATTTCAGTCATCCACATTTCACGTTTCACTACATACCGTAGCAGGACTTAACAAGGAAGGAAGCATTTCTTTCTATCAATCTCGTCTTTTCTAGCCAGTACAGCAGATTTTAATGCTGTACAATTGAAACGGTCTCAGAACAAAACAAAAAATAAATTAGCATAACATAAACTATAAACCTGTGTTTGGTGTGAATCCAGCCCCTGATATCCCAAAAGAAAACCATCTCCTTGAAATCAATGAAAGGGAAACATTATTTCAGTAAATCTTTGAGGCAAATGTTTAAGATCTGCTTAAGTATGAAAAAAAAAAAAAACTTGTTCCGTTGTTAACTACAGCATGTTACAGCATTTGGCTGATGGCTAAACATCTGTCCATTGTCCATATTGTCTGAATATTTTAACATCAAAAGACAGAAATCATGTAAAGAGGGTGACTGTCTAGGTAGTCATGTATAATGATGTTTTTTACAACTTATTTACAAATACTAAATATTAGTTTAATCTTAATCCGTCTCTTAGTCAGTCTTAATTCAGTAAGGCAGGTCTTTACTGCAGTGGTATTAAGATTTCAGATATCTATACAGATAAAAACAGAACAGAAAATAATTAGAGTTAATTTATATTCATGAATATGACCATGCATTTATTTGTAATTGGTGTCTGTGAATATTTATATTTCCCTAATTTTTCTTCAGGCATATTCTAGCAGTATAGTCTACATATATATGGGGCCACATACACATATTGTAAAACAGTGCCTGCCTTCTAATTTGTAATTAAAACAGTTTAAATTAATTCAGCTCTATATGTCTCATATTTTAATAAAAATGTGGAATGTTTGCCCCTTCGGCTCAGTCAGTTTGGGGCTCTGAGAAGAAGCGATTCCCACCACCCCCGCCGTTAATCTGCTTCCCATCAGCAGTATGGCTTTATTTTTATGCCTCTATTCTGAGCGCATGTAAAAAAAAAAATGCAAGCGCAAATGTTACATTTTGCTGAATAATTATTTTGAGCGAGGAAAAGTTTAACTTGAGCGAACAAAATTCATGGCTGCGTGCAAGAAATGTATTTCAGTGAAAAACCATTTTCGGTTAGTATGTTTAATGATTTTATTTTAAAATATATAATTTTTAACAGCATTGTTGGTTTTAATCTAGTTTAAATCAAACTACTCCACTGGATTTAGCTACATTCTGGACCGTCTTTCTGGAATGCAGTAGCTAGCAAGCTGATTGGAGACCATAACAACCAATCAGAATTTTTGCATCCAAGTCTATGAATGGTTGGTTTTGTGGCACACTTATAACAGTGTACAGAGAGTTGATCACGCACGGAGCAAAAATGTTGTGAGCGCGAACGACACACTGAGAGCAGGTACACAAACGTCTGTCAGCACGCAGACCAGAGATCTAGCTGAGCGAGAGGGGCTGTTATTGTGTGTGTATATGGATAATAGCAAACAATAGCAAACAGCCCTCAAAATGCAACATTTGCGTTTGCAACAATTGTTTCAGTGCGCTCAGAATAGAGGCACAAAAATACAGCAGAGGCAGCACTGAGCTGTGACCAGCGCAGTCAAAACCACAGGTGGAGCTGCGCTGTGGTTGTTAGCTAGCTCCAACGTGACTGTGAATTGTCTTCACGTGTTACCCAGAAGTTCACCTTCTTATCTTTACTGTTTTTTTTTTTTATTTACTCCGTATTAGTGAACATTGTTATCCGGGAACTCCTGGAATGTGTTAATTAGTGCCCAACATGCTAATGCTAACAGCCCTCTCTCAGAGGTAACGGGTAAGTTCACTGCCTTACAAAAATATGTGAAATATGTAACGCACTGTATGTTCAAGTACACATATTCAAAATGCCTAACATACATGAATAATATTTAACAGGCTACAAGTGCAAGACCAATGCTCTCGGAGTTCTTATCGTTGATAATAAACAAACAGCCCATGACACTTAGAATGAAATGAGCTTATATACTTTGCATGACTTGGCAAAACATTTAGTTCTACATTACATTTCCCATGTAGAAGGTGTTTGTAGTTTTGCCTCTGTTGAAATGCTGAGGGGTGAGAGGGGTGCAGCAAACACAGCTGACTTGTGGTGTGCCTGTAGAGGTCCACATATGTGGAAATTGTGCAATGCCTTAACACATAACTAACTAAAATGTATTAAAGCTAAATGCATTTGGGGTTTCTTAAAAGATAATGTTGATTGAACCTTGAATAGTTCACCTAAAATTCACTCTCTGAAATTTTCTCAAGTGAATGATCAGAAAAGGGATGAAACATCCAGGGTACCGATGAATTCCCCCCCCGTGTCATAAATGTTAAAGGCAGTTACAGAAACAGTTTTGCTGAACAAAAATGTTGTTTGGCTTGAAATTATGACACTTGGGTTGAGTATGAAATTCATTTGGTTGCAGTTTTTACTGATGTGGTTTTCATGTAGCTATCCCTTTGTACATGAAGTTACAAGGCCTCAAAATTACCTGAATTAAAACCTACCAAATATCAATTCAATGCTTTGCACTGGCCTGGAAAATATTCATAGTATTAAAGAAACGTTGCATGACTTCATCAAATATGCTCATTACTAAACAAAATCAAAAAGTCGATCCTGAGTTAATTCAGGTGGCACACTCACAGTCAAAGTACGTGAAAACACAGTTTTAACATATTAGTGCGGATTTTGTGGTGGAGTGTTTTTTCCTGTTATCAGTGGATGTGACACATTGCATTCGAGTCATTTAAATAAATCAAAACGTGATCATGAAAATTCAAAAGCACTTGTGACTGTTTTGAGCAGTTTAGCTTTGGCTTGGATTTTATTGAATCCTGTGGTTTAAATTTTCATGATTTAATGACTTCGATATCAAAAAACAAAAAACCCACGCAAGCCCAGCGAAGTGAATAAATAACAGTCCAAAAAAAGTGTTTGTTTTTTTTCTTGCCTTCTTGGACTCGGAATAGATAGAAGAAAAGACGTAGCTGTCAAAATGCTGAGAAGTTGCTGCCACATGGAAAAAAAAAGATGAATAAACTTCAATCATCATTTTAAAACTTGGCAGGTTTCAAACACAAAAATGGCATTTAAATGTTGATATGAAAACTGTCTATACAGCAACAGATTTTGATTATTTTTTTTTATTATTATCTGCCAGGCATGCTCACACCCTTTTCTTCCACTTGTGTCTGTCATCATTTTGTTCTGTGGCAGCAAAATAGTAAAAATAAACCAAGAGTGCGACTTAAGCTGTATTTTGTAAATTGGATATCTAGCACTTCAAAGATGTCCCCGCCATGAAGCTTAACAACTTCTCATTCATTTTCTTTCTTTCACGTCTTACTGATTGATTAGCGCTCATGAAACGATGTTGTATTGTCAAGTCTCCTTCTATGAAAATATCTTTACATTTAGTGTTGGAATGTCAGCCTCTCTCTCGCTTTATATGCAATGTGAGAAAAGCAGCCATCGCATTGACCTTGAAGCAGTCTCACGGAGTGTTTCAGTGGTTGTTGGGCCACGGTCCATTGACTTAGCATGCATGTTACTTTCAGCGTCATTCCTGTTCCTTATTCATAGATGTTTGCTCCTCTCACAATCGGGAGCTGTGCAGTGCAACAGGGGGGGTTACTGTTTCCCACTTGGAGAGCTCATGGGTAACTGAGGGGAGTTGAAAGGTTCAGAACATGAAACCTTGCATGTCGTCAGTTTTAAATGGCAACCGGTGAAACCGAGAAACCGACGAATTGAAAATTCACAGCCTTAGCGCATGCCGTGTCAAAAATGCTCACAGCATGTGGACATTCTTAACAGAAACCAAAAGTTCTCAAACATCCTTGAGTTCCGGTTTGTGCGCTATTCACTGAATCCAGCTGCTGTTTTAAAAGCGTGGTTCGCTCCGTGAAGGTCAGGTTTCCAACAAGGAGCGAGCAGATAAATCTGCAGGCTTGGAAACTAAGAAAGCAGTTTTCATCAAAACAAATGTGTATTTATTACAGACATTTCTGTAATCTTTCTTTTCTTGCTTTGTTGCTTATTGCTTTGAATTGCATCTACATGGCTGTGAATATTATTCAAATAAAATGCAACCCCCAACCTCAGATTTTACTTAAACTAATGTTTATGATGCTATTACCTTGTCAAACCACCCACCCCTAAACAAAACGTTACCCCCCCAAAAACGAATTACTGTCAGTAGTAAACAGGAGTTATGGGAGAATAATAAACAGCTGTACAATGGTATTTAAAAATTAAAACTGGTGAGTCCTCCTTATCAACCAAGTTTAGTTTGTTTTCTGAACATAGAGGGCTTTCTAACATGTGGCATCTGGTGAAGCAGCCCTTAACAATTACTTTTATTTGTGGGTTAATAGAAAAGGCTTGCTTGCTTTAATGATAAAAACAAACTTTTTTTTTTATGTTGTATCACTAAGCGATATCCTTTGTTTCTCTGTGTGCAACACTTTAACTTTGTATTCAAACTGCCAACTTTCTAGGCAGAGGAGACAGAAAGTAAAACAAAGTTACCATCAATATATCTGCTAACAAGGGGCTTTAATCTCATGTTACTTGCAACTTTCTCTCTAAGTGGTCTTTTTACATGTGAATAAAGGTAAAGTCATAGAACAGCCTAGACTTTAAGCCGAGTGAATGGTTTTTATCAGAGTTCTTTTTCATAAAATCAGGACTTTAGCCTTGAGGAGAATTGGACTGGAAAATGTCTTTAAAGTAAAAGCCAGTTAAAGCCTTGGTTATCCTCCCTGTTGCTACCCTAGTGAAATGTTGTGTGAGCCGAAAGTGACTTAAGAGCTGGCACGCAGCACACTTCGGTGTAGTTTCAACTTGTCATCCGCTTCTTGAATTTTGTAACTAGGCGGTCGGGTTAAAGAAATATCGTGTCAGTCTTTAAAGCCATTTCACTGATATATCAGTACGAACGCTCAGCAGACCCCAGCTCGTACAGAGGGAGATGCTACAACAGCTTGAAAAGAAAAAGTGAAGATCTACATTGAGGAATGAAGGATGAATTTGCCCTTGGTTGTTGGTTCAGAGATTTGAAGCTTGAAACTTTTCCAATTGCACAGTTTTTCATTATGTTGTTGTTCTGGTCCAGACCTTATTTTCCAGTTGGTTTAGAAAAATCTTAGCAGCTCTGAGAAACATTGAAAAAAAAACTTGTAATTAGCAGGTCAAAACAAATGTTAGAAGGAAGGATTGGCTGTGACTTTTGGTGCTGAAGTATTTTAAACAATCTGCTACAGGGTTTGGTGCCCTCTTGCAAAAGACTGAAAGACTCTTAATTTTTGCAGTATGTTGTCATTAGTGTTCTTTGTTCTGTAACATGAGCTGCACTGCAGCTTATATTTCGCTTTCTGACTGAAAACAGTGAGAAAAGAAAGTCAGGGATGGTCACAGTGGACATTCAGCTGTATAGAGAGTTTTGCATTTCTCAAGGGCTTTGTTTAATTATTCTGGAGACAAGCTGACAGTAATTAGAAAGCTGTAAATTGAAGACTTATCAGCAATAAGTCAGAATTGGGCCAAGATTACTCATAATAATGGGGAGAGTTTTTGAGTAAAAGTCTTTTGGGGGGAAACCGTGCATAATGTCAGAGAAATGTATGGCACGCTTTAATAATATATTCCTATTTTCCTGAGTTATGGGTTACCACACATGCATGACAGTTGACAGTAAATTACAAAATGTGCATTATTCAAATCTAGCCAGTGCCCAGTGTGCTGCAGTCAGTGCAATGCATACATAAAGCCAAGTATCTGTAAGGTGAGCTCTATGGGCATTTATGGTAGCTTGCCCAGTGCATGAATGGCAGAAATCTGCTGAATGAGATGGAAAGTGTCTGTGAGCTCGGCAGGGCATGATTCATTGTGTACATAGTGGGAGATAGGTAGTCTTCATTTCAAAGTCAATGCCAAAGCTTAGGTGTGCTCTAGGGGATTTAAAACCACATGCCGAAGTTATGATGGCAGTCTCTGGGGCGTCCCAGGAAAAAAAAATAGAGACTGTTTTTGTCTCTTCTGCTTTCAAGGGAAATAAATAAGACTTGCAGCATTTACTCAAAATTGCATGTTTTCCCTCGCATACTAAGACTTAGAGTTGTAGATCACCCCTTCTGTGCCCGGGGTATTTGGGTTTTTTTCCCTAAAAATATTCTGAGATTTATTTATTTTTTGTTTTTAAAAATAAGCTAAAATTGTTAATTTAGCTAATTG
>VUQR01011464.1:34797-46157 GCA_015108515.1 Hemichromis elongatus
CTAATTGTGTTTTTTTTTTTTCCCCCTTCACATAAAATATATTGGTACATACCAAAGAGGTTTTGGCCCTAGCCATTACCCTGCTTTGAGCGCATTGTCTTAAAAAAATCTTTCCAGCCATCCATCCATTAGGGTTGGGCAATAGGATGAATTTATTAACTATCGATGATTATCGTTTTTGCAAAGCTGATTTATTTACTTATTTGCCCATTAATAAGTTTGCTAATAATGATGGAGCTATGAGAAGAACATAATAATAGCGCTGTTTTAACAGCACCCTCTTTCATTTGCGAGCAAATGCACCCTCCTCAGAGTGGCCCCAAATGTAGCGATTCATTTACTCAAACTCACAACAGTTTGGATTTCTTCTGTGTTGTTAACGCGTAAATCAGTCCGTACGAGATTACACTGCTCCGCCCATCAAAACGTCTGCGCATGCGCAAATACATTGCCCATTGTTTATTATTGGACTTAAGATTGTTGGTTGGAAATTTTTTACATATGGCTCCATCCAGCCACACCTTTCATTTCTCTTAGGGGTTAGTTTGTTCAACCTTATGGTTGTTTTGGAAGTTCTGCTTTTGAATTTTAGTACACTGAACGTCTTTGAATTATAGTATATCTGCTCTGGTTCCTCCTGTCCATTCATGGGCAAGATGCTGAATACTTAGTTGCTCTTTTCCCTCAGGCCAGGTATATTAAAGGCTGCATGATTTATCTTTCATGTTTCCCCCAAAATCACACAGTCTGTGTTCTGATTGTACGTGGACAATCCCCTTTTTCTCTCCCTAGCTCAAGGTTTTTCTTACCACCTGGCTAGTTGGTCAGGTCAGTCAGTATTATTCAGATGCCTCCTTTGAGCAAGTCCCAACTGTTTGGATTGGAGCTGCTGGTGGTAGTCTTTATTCTTTTCTGGAGAGCTGCTGCAATTTGAAGGGCCAATCTAAGCAGAACCCACAGCAGGTGGAGAAACACTGCATGTGCCACTATGTCCAGCTCAGCAAGGCTGAACAGATTAAAAGGACATTGCCAAATGCAGGTTGGATGGATGAATGTATAGATGTGTAGCCCATTCGTCCGATACTTACTGGAGGCTGAACTGAACTGGAAGCTGAATATATTTTTCTTATAACTGTATTATTTAGAAATTAATTTTAAAAAGGAGCACATGTGCTCCCCTACTTGTGTGATAGCTCAGCTGCTATTGTTGTGTATGTGTGAATGGTTGAATAGGAGGCAAATACTGTAAAGTGCTTTGTTCATTAAGGTGGGATAGAGCAATTCAAGTCTGATTTATTTGGGTTTAGTGCCATTGCTGCAAATTATAGACACCTCTTGGCTCAGCGGGACTGCAACCATTTTCCAACTTTTGCCTTCATATGCACTTGCTCATTGTAGTTTGTCATAGTGTCAAAATGTTTAACAGTAATGAAGAACAAGATGAAATGAATTGACCCAGTGACACCAGCTTTAAAAGAAAATCTAGTTATTTTAATAAAATATAGAACAACACATTCCAGAGCTCCAAGAAAGAATGCTGGTTGTTCACTAGAAGGAGGGCTGGAAAGGTGCTGCTTATGCCGCAGTTGTGACTGATCATAATGAGTTTAATGTCTCGGAGGAACTGTGCTGTATGGTGCAGTTAAACTTCTTAAAACTGTGCATATGTTTTTGACTCTGACACAGCACCCTGCAAAAGTTGGTCCATTAATAACCCATTTAACACTGGGATACTGGAAAGAAGTTGATTGATTGTGCTAGCAAATATGGTAATCCACCTAGTGTGGCATAAAGACTGCGTTAGTGGAGAAGTGGAGCAGCAGCTGCTGCAGGCAGGGTTCCTACCTGGATCTGGAGAGTTACGACGCACAGAGAATGAATATGAATATGATCACATTAAAAAAGTGAGTGCGACTATTAATGCCCTATAGCATAAAAGGACCATAATATGTCTGCAGGGGGTTGGTAAGGCTGTTGATCATTACCAACATTTGAATAATTATTTTTCAGGTTCATAGATCTTTTGAATTTCTAGACTCATTGTTCAGAACAAAACCTTCCGCTGGATTATCGAGGCTCTTTGAATGTCCCTCACTACTGCACTGACACACACTGGGGTAGAGGACCTGGCACGACATTTCATTTACAGAGGCTTAAAGCTTTCTTCACAAGGCGGCCACACTAAAGACCAAGGCTTTAACATAAAGGACTATATTAGTATGTTGTCTAGAAGTTTTTTTGTTTGCATTTAGACAAGTCTCTGTTTGAGGTGGGGGTAGGGTGAGGGGCAGGTGTATCCCATACAATGAAAAGAACTGGATGGATTAGTAGGTGGGCTGGCGATGGGTGTAATTTGTGTAGGAGGTGATTCAAGGCTGTTTCAGAGTTAGATAAAGAACATTGATTTTTTTCTTCTTCTAAAAGCCAGTGAAACAAAAAGTCTGAATATCGGTTTAAATCTACCAGAGAATTACAATATACAACACAGCTGCTGATGATATTTTTAATTAAATGTGTTTTCCACCAAAAGACCAAGTTCTCTATATCTGCTTTAGACGTGAAAAAAAATAAGGTTTGAAATAAAAGGAAGTAATTTCAAGGCAGAAATCCTGCGGGCATCAGACAACAGAGGGAGGCTGTAGAAGACATGTAAAGTCACAAAAATAAAGTTTCAGTATCTCCTCTCTGTCCAGCACATCACAGTGACACGCTGCTCTGCTGGTGCAACCTGCTGACCTCCAGTGAAAAGCGCGTGGACCCACAGAGCTGCCACAACAGTACCATTGTTGTCTGACTCAGTGTCAGTCCCAAAGAACAAGGAAGCGGGGTCACCATCCTGCTGTCAGTCATCTCCCTTCACTGGAGAATGGTTTTGGATGTCTTAGAAAGCGTAGCTCAGTGTTTGACTGTGAAAATAAACAAGTCAAGTCAAGTCGGATTTATTTATAAAGTGCTTCTGATGGAGGAGATCTTTGCAGTGAGGTGCACAAAAAAAAACTTGAGGGTGTAAATGCAGATAAAGCTGAGGGATAAAAATAAGAAGGAACAAATGCACTGCAGGTTTTAACATAACAATTGTTTGGTGAATCGAGTATAAGGCGGTATAAGAGGAGCGGTTAACATATGTTCTTCTCTGGGTTTGTCCTGTGTCTTGCTACTTGCTCGAACCTATCTGTTTCACTGACACAGACATTTCCACAGGGCTTGTTTTTTCTCTTTTTTTCCCCTCCTTTCCTCCGCAAGTGTGATTTTGTTTAATTCATGTCATGCAAAGGTCAAACTTGTTTTTACACAGTCCAATGAATAATTGAAAATGCAGTCGTATTGGAGGTGAAAAGTGAATATTCTCACTTTTTTTTATTTTTAAATAAATATTTCCAGGCTGCATCCGAGCAAAGCTGTGAGGAAACCGTTTTAAGATGTAATCTCTCCACTTCATCACAGTTGCTTGACTTAGACACTCAGCCTAATTAATCCAAAGCCCTCACTTTAATTGCCTTAATATATTGGCTCTTTGTCTTCTTTATCTTGATTTTCTCATGACGTCTATTTCCACATAATTGATTTGAAAGGAGATCTAATCTCCCTGCCGAGTGTGGGCCACGTATTGATAGCTTTAGTTTAAACCAGCGACAGTTTTGCGGTTCTCATTGTCTTCACTAATTATTGTGGGCTTGATGTATTGTCTTGACCAACCAGTATTGAACCTGCAGAGTGTTGGAGGAGACTAAGCATTCACCATTCTTGTTTGGTTTTTGACAGGAAAAGACCAATGAAGACGACCAGATGGTGGTCTGCTGCGATTTTGCTGTTGGGGCTCGCTGTGCTTGGCACCAACGGGAGACCCAGCAAGGAGGGATTCGGGTCACCGCCCTATCGACCAGTCGTGAGATTTCGACACAAGGTATTGATTGCCTCTCTGTTTTCGCATGCTGTCCATAACAGGTCTGTGTGCTTTGGCCAAGTATGAAACTCATTACAGCGGCACCGTCTTCCTGCATCATATGACTCTCCTGCGGTTGTTGTTTTTCTGCCCACTTGATGAATCATTATCCCTCCCTCTGAGCCAGAAGACTGTCATTTCAAAAACAACATCAGATTAATGCGAGGCACAGATGAGCAAAGATGAAGACGAGCTTTGAAAGAAGATGTTGCCGTGGCATTTCAGCGGAGTGTTTTAAGTAAAAGATGTAATTGAGCGCTTATTGACTTAGTGATAGAGGGCAGGCCCCAAAAGCAAAATCCGCCACTTTTATTAATTTCTCGCTACATCTTAAGGAACAAGATAATTTTGAAAAAATTTAAAAAATAAGTAGCATGATCATTTTTTTCCTCGCCTGATCCAGTTCCAAAACACCAGCACAGCAGGCATGTATCAATTAGAACCAGACTAGGAAAGAAATTGACTGTTTTGGCAGACGGCGAGTGAGGAAAACAAACTGTTTTGTCAAGAGGCATTAGTTAGATTGTGGTCCTTCAGTACACATTTCCCATAAGCCCCCTTTTTGCAATTATGTTTGCTAGTAAACACTTTTTTCCATCCAGTCCATGATAAGAATTAGCAGTGACAACAATATGAGGGAAAAGTTGTTTTTCTTTGTGTTTTTTTGTTGTTGTTTTACTTTAAGAAAATCTGTTGTCTCCGAGCTACATATTACATTTAGTGTTTGTTCTCGTCGGTCTGTTACAATCGCGTCTGTGTGAAATGAAAGGCACAGACAGTGGTACTGAAGGGCGGGTAGGGTGAGAGGTAGTCAGAAAGAGAGGGAGTCGAACAGATGGTAGGAACGTCATTGCGCTGTATCATAGTTGAGTGGGGAGCTGGAAGCGATGCAAAGCTGTTGAATCGACACAATGGTCAAAATCACTTTGACCTTTGAACAGCATTTATTCACAGCGATGCTTTCTAAACATGCAGACTACACAGCTGTTTGGGACTTGTGCTTCTTTCTAGCAACATCTATTCTGCAAAATTGAGTATTTTAAGAAAGTGAAGAGATTTAAACTTCAATACCCAAACATCTTGTAATGTGGTGCCAATAAACTGCAGAGATAGCACTTCTGCCGGGCTGCAGTGCTTTATACCAAAGGGAGGCGCAGCAAATGATCCATCATCCACCTCTACACGGACAGGGATGGATTCCATCTAAAACGATCGGGCAACTTAAAAAAAATAAAAACCTTACCTCTCTAGCGAGGTATATGATTTGTATCTTTCCATATCCTATGTATCCGAGGATGAGACGGAGCAAGACGAACTAGTTTCCTGCAGAGCAGTGTTTCACAGTTTCATCTTGTAAAGAGGAAGTCTGTGGAAGATGTAATGTCTTTTTCTTTAGCCCGTGTTTACTCTTGGGGGATGAAGGATTTCAGGGATAGGTGGTGATTTTTGAATTGCATTTTTAGACTCATTGTTAAGAACAAAAATATCAACAAGTATTCTGGGCAGCGTGGCTTCCAGACACCTGAATCTATAAGATGTGCTTTTGAGGGCTTGAAAAGATGCTTATTTTATGTACTAGTAAGATTTGGAATACAATGAAAAAATAAAAATATTGTCTAATTCATTCCTGTTTTTGCAGCAAACCATCCTATTATTAAATCAAATGTAATATCCAAAAGTGGATCTTAATTCTTTCTGGGCCTGTGAATAATCCTGAGTTACCTCATCTTGCCTTTGGAATGGCTTGATGCTGCTTCATTTTAAACACATCTTTTTTTCAGTTTGAGTGAAAGAAACAAAAATACTCGGTTAAGGTGCACTTATGATCTGCTGGAGTTCAATCCAGCAGTGCTACTGGGCTTTTTTTTTATAACACTGGATAATAAAGGAGAAAGACAGGAAGGAAAGGGGAGAAGGAATGACGGCAGCAAAGGGCTCAGGGTGGAGAGCGTCCCAGGGCCCTGCAGTAAGAATGAATCTTTGTACATAGTGAACTGCCTTCACCTCTGCACTGCCAGAAATTCTGATAAAACAATATGCAAACAGTTTCTTTGCCTTGCTTGAGATTATCCCCCCCACACAGCTTGGCTCAAACAATATAAAAAAGGAGGTACACACATCATAAGCAGATAAAAAAACAAACAGTCCCTTTAAATATTAAGACCTAAGAAACTTGTATTTAAAGAATGTTAATGCAAGTAATAAAATGCAAATGTTTCAGTGATATCTGTTAGTAATGAATGTGACCCTTTTCACTTGTAGTGTCTGTAGTGTGTTTCTACTGTCCAATTATTCTCTCTTTTTACTCAAGAGAGTGTACTTTTCAATGTAATGCAGCGCCATGTGAATGAGGCAGACATATTTTCTTTAAGTACTTTTAATCTAACCAGCAGTACATTTTGAAGCTGAATGGTGCTCTTTTCTTTATTGTATCCAGCAGTGCATTATCTCTTATTGAAACTAACTGGTTTAGACTTTGTCTCTTTTCACTGGTGTGGTTTGGGAACTGCAGTGACTTTAATAATTAAGGTAATGTATACCCACATGTAGCGGAAATCTGACGAGAAGCCACAAAAATGATATATGTGCTTTTCCACTCCAGTGAAATTAATGTGCCAGGCGCTGTGATTACATCGCAGAGGAATGTCATTACAGCATCTGCATACATTACAATTCGTCTTGCGAGAGGACAGAGGTAAACTGCGCTCATCTATCTGCCTGTCAAATGAGACTGTGGAAATTTCCAGCCCTTTGGTGGAAAAAAAGCCAAAAGTAAGCCCTTTTTCAAATTATGTCATTGGCCTTTTTGTTGCTCAGAGAATTTCTCAGCTCTTGTCTGGACTGCGGAGAGACTCGGGTCATGCTCTTGTCAATAAAGCTGAGTTAACAGTTGTTTCAAAGTGAATTATTGTGGGGATGTAATATCAACTTCAAGAACGTGGCTGTCGGCTCAAAATAAAAATTTGTTAGTACTGTTTAAAAGTAGATGATAAAGTGAATGAGATAAAATAACAAATTTCATCTCTAAATTGCCTCATTTTTAAAAAAAATAAAGGTCTAGCAGAGAAATGTAAGGGTGGAGAATAGCGAACTGTGCTTTGCTTCAAGCTGGGAAGGTTAATGCGATGTCGTTTCCGGTGCTTCGAAGGACAGCATTTCAATAGCGTGATCGGACACAACCTTATAAGCTTTCCTCGCAAAGAGTTCAGTCACCACGTGGTCATAAACAGCTGGTCACATGTTCTATTCCCATGTGTAATTCCCATGGCATTGTTTCACTGTGAAATCCTCTACACGGGGTCAGGTATAGGACAAGGGTCCTGCCCAGCACAATGCAGCTCTAGTTGTTATAGGTTGTGTTGCGTGGCTGTTTAAAGTGGTTGTTGCTACTCTTAAGCTCCTGATACTTTGAGATCTTTCAGCCAAGGTCTTACATGAAGAGTTTAATTGTAAGTAATGATGGAGGGCTCAATGTGCCAGGCTTGCTTGACATGAGGGACTACAGCAATTTCTGTGAGTTTTTTGTCACTTTGACATCAAGCTGTTATGTCAGGACAAACAAAATGGAGGCAAGGACAACTGTGTGTGCAAAGCCCCATCCATCCAGCACCGGCTTGGCCACATGGCAAATCTAGATTAACGGGGGATAAGCAGAGAGAGAGGGAGTGGGGGTGGTGGGTAAATTAGATTGAGATAAAGAGACGGGGACTAGGAGGAACAACAAGACTGAATGGCAAAATTCAGAAACGGAAAGAAACAGCTTGTTGTACAGTAGCTTCAGTTAAAGCTGCAACAGGCAACATTTGGCCTAAACGTGACTTCTGTCAGTATCATTTCCCCCTTCCTCTCTTTCCTCCTCAGCTGGTCAGTTTGAGCCCCAACCCTTGTCAATCATCTTGATGAGCTGTCTGCTTTCAAATGGCAGCCAGCCCGAAACTGAGGTAACCAGCTTTTGTATCGTCTCCGCAGGGGCCGAAAAGGCAGAGATGCTGTACGGAGCCAGTCTACTAGAACAATAACAAGGTGTTGACCTGTGGTTTTCAAAGTCTTTCTGCTACATGGTTATTTTCCCTGTTCTTTTGGTTTATTTATTATAGTTGTTACTTGTCAACATGATGAGTCTTAGCAATACAACAACTGGCCTCGCCATCCTTTGTCAGAAATGGTTTGAACACAGCTAACCGCAGACAATTATAAACAGAGAAACCATGCAAAGACAGCAACGGTGTTGTGATGCGACAAAGCTAAATTACACATTTATTTTCTTGAACTTATTGACCGTAGGAAGCATATATTAAAAATTCAAGTGTTTATTTTTCTGGGCATGTTGTTGCAGCTACGGATACTGTGCATAACTCTAACAAGGTGCAGGTGCTGGATCTGTGCATTACACATTGCATTATATTAAGGAAAAAGAATGACTCTCAATTTATGGAGTTAAAATAACCTACTGTACATCAGCCCTGGCAAAAATTGGATTCAGCTATTTTAGCTGAATGTCCAACTATCTGCAACAACACAAATGGAAGCGAGTGGAGCAGCTCTGTTGTTTTGTCACTCTTATCTATTGGTCAAACAGATAAATCTAGTCTTGCTCATAAGGAATAGTGCTGCATACCGTATTCTGGTCACTTGTCACACTGGTGTGTTGCAATTTGTTGTCATATGTTTCCAGACGGAGTGTACCTGGAAGTCGGTGGTCTGGAGAAGTGAGGTTTGCGAGATCTGAAGCGGGAGAAAGAAAAGACAAGGAGGTGTTGTTGCTGGTGGAGTGAGGAGGGTTGAGAGACAGTGAGAAACACAAAAAGGGGAGAAAGAGAGATAGATGTAGGCGGTCAGCCAGCTAGCTGTGACAGGAGCAGATGAAGCACGAGTTGTACAGCTGGGTGCTTCGCTGTCCCCGGAGTCTCAGGGCAGAAGAGACAAGCCTGCCAGTGGCTCAGGAGAAATCACTCTCTTCAAACAAATGAAGTGTGAACATTGTCTGCTATATGCAAATAAGCCCCATTTGATATCTTCCCTACCTGTAGTGCACTTCTAAATGTCAGCTCCTCTAGTGTGTGTGTGTGTGTGTGTGTGTCTGTTTGGTGGGAGGGGTATACAAAGAATGTCAGAGAGCCACAGGTGTTTTCTCTGATTTGTATCTGATGGTCAGCAGTGTCTCGTGAAACATCCGGAAAGATGATGAGCAGCGAGAGCTGTTACCTCATCACAATGTTTACCTTGAGGTTTAGTGATTGCTGGGTGATGTGCTTCGCATATACCAGACGCCATGTGATGGATTTCCATAAAATGTCATAGCCACATTGGGGAATGTCAGAGTTATGAATTCATTCTCAACTTTCACAAAGAGAAGGCTGACATTTGTGGTATATCTTGACAACCATTGCATGTCATTAGGAATGCACTGACTGTGAATTCTGGAAAACTCCCCGGGTGTAAAATCAAACTTGGACCCACCGCTAACGCTCTGGATTAAACGTGGTAAATAAACTGCATACAGTTAATAATTTGTAATAATTACTGGCCCCGTTACTTGTGTTATGTGTTGCTATTGATATTTATACATGAATATTTTTTTCACATTATAATTAAAGAGCTGAGGAAATGTAATTGTTTTGACTTTTTGTATTATGTGTTTATTATTAACCAAATGTTCTTTTCTTTAAAAGATTTCAATTCAATTCAATTTCATTTATATAGCGCCAGATCACAACAACAGTCGCCTCAAGGCGCTTTATATTGTACTATAGTACATACAGAGAAAACCCAACAATCATATGACCCCTTATGAGCAAGCGAAGGAAAAACTCCCTTTTAACTTTCAACTTACTGATCAGTGAGACTCACTGACCCCACCTGCCTACTTATGTTCTTAAAACAATATTGTAAACAACTTCAAATCAGCTGTCCAGATAATATTTACAGATCTGTAGTCCATTCAGAATTTTTTTTTAACATCAGTTAATCTTTTTAAATATTGTTTACAACAAATCAATATTTATTATATATACGTCATGTTAGTGCTCTTTTCTGTTGGGTATGGATTTCATTAGCAACAGGGTTCAGTATTTATAGACCCAGAATAGTCTAAATAAAAATATGACAATGTCAAATGTACAGTATACACATGGTACCCGGGTAGCAAGATAAGCTGCGCTGTTCCTTCAATCAGAATTGATATTTAAAGTCACATCTCTTGCATATGCTTACCCATATATCTTTAGAAACACATTAGGTGCATAATATGCTTTTTTTAATTGACAGGTAATTACTAGCGCATTAAGAAGGAAATCCACAGTAGGTCGATTTCTGTGCAGACGGAGAAAATGGGTAAACTGTTTTCTTCGTGCATTCAAGGACCACAGTTCATTATTGACTGTAGACCCGTTGCATAATGCATCTTCCTCATAACACCACCCGGCTCGAGCGGCAAAAAGGAGAATCTGATTTTTCTGTACAAGAACGAGAAGGATGAGATATGCAGATTTCACTGTAGAGAAATCAAATATTTATGCCTTTTCTTTTGCATTCATGGTTTCTGAAGAGCAGTTACTTAGAATAGTAGTCCTGATAGCAGCATTTTCTACAACTATGCTCAATAAGCATGCAAATTTGTTAAACGTGGCTACTCAGAAGGTCCTGGGTGTTTGCTCTTCTGTATATATGTAGTATGATTTTTTTTTACTGCATATTTGTTTGGTTACAGTACCCTTATACATTCATTTGTCAACGTGAGGAAGCGTTTGAACTGCTAATTTGGTTAACTTGTTCAAAACACTTCAGCAGGCACTTGTACGGTGTACATGTGGTTTACCTTTGGAAAAAAATTAAATACAAGAGAGAGTTAAATCATTTGGATACGATGATCTAAATAGATGTAAATAGGAATCAGAATATAAAGAAAAAGCAAGAAGAAGTCAATAATATGTATTAAATAATGCAAGTAAGTAAAAACTCAGAGTTTAAGGTTTTTCCGTTGTCCCTGTGAGTGAGTCAAATTGCCGCTTAAAGGTACACTGTTGTTTGCGTTGTTCATGCAACATTATTTGCTATTCAAACATTCAGAGTTCTTGCATTCAGAATGTACTCCTTAGGCCTTTTGTGTGAAGCTTGCATTGAGATGTGAATGCAACACTATCTTCCAAAAGAATGGGTTAGTATATTGAATGCACTATAGAATGCCATTAATCTAATACAAGGACGTGTAACCTCACTCATTCACGTTAAAGTTTGTGATTTTTGATCTCATAGATCTTATCTCTGCTTTCCTCTTTTTTTTTTTTTTTGTTCCAACAGGATGGCGTTTCAGAGAACCTGAGAATAAAAGGTAAGTTTCTGCTTTTGATTCCTCTTTCCTTCCTGTATGTCGACATGTTGTGCACAAGCAGTGTGCAAGGGGGGGGGGGGGGGTAGA
>VUQR01011465.1:0-13068 GCA_015108515.1 Hemichromis elongatus
CATAATGCGCAGGTATATATGTATGTATATGTATACTTATGTATATTAGTGTGTACATGTGTGTGAGTACATGTCTATAAATAGGAATAGTAGTGGTACAATAGCTATATCAAGTGATATAGTTATGTCTTCCATATTTCCAACCATATCCATAATCACATACTGTGTGTGCTACCATTGTATATAGTGTATTTATTTATCTTACTTTCTTTTCCATTGATTGTACTTATTTGTATTTTTGTATTTCCTTCTGATATCTGTACCTGAGCTGAGGTGACGCAAAAATTTCCCCGTCGTGGGATCAATAAAGTCTTATCTTATCTTATCTTATCTTACAAATACTGTGTACTATTGGGGTTTTCAAGGATTAGTTGGAATTTACCAGTTCTTGTATTCATATATTCTCCTTGTTTTCTTCATTGGTTTTTCTATATTTAACCCCACCCCGGTCATTAGAAAGTCACCGTCAGCATTAATGACTTAGTTTAGGCTCCTACCGAGATAATCTCCTTTAAACGCTGGAGTAGCAATACCCTCTCAATTTTTGATTTTGAACTCAGATGGAGATCAGAAGAAAGAAGAAGAAAGATGTCTAATAAATACCCCATAACTCTAACCACAGACCATAATCTGCGTCCTCATTTCCTCCACATTTTCCACCAACTTTACTCTTTTTTTTTTTTTTAAGCTTCCACACCTGTTGTGATTTTTCTCAAAACCTACCAAAACAATGGTTGACTTTCCCGGGCTCCCACATACCCGACATCTGGAAAAACTAACCCGTATGCCATTTCTCCCATCTCTTTAGGTAATTTATAGAGCCATTTGACAGCGTCTCTCAGGGGTATGGTGACTGAATGAGGGTAGAAAGCTTGGTGAAATTCTAGCTCACCATCTTAAATGTCAACAATTTGATATTAGCATTTAGAAGTACACGAGTAAAAAGAAAGAAACATATTCAAAAATATTGTGTGGACTACAGGAATTGGGAATTGATGTAATCAGCTATAATTAATGTTTATTTAATGTAAGCTAAGTTGCTTATTTTCTAAAACAGAAATATTAAAATATTTTTTAACTTATGAATGTTATAATTTACATTAAGAGGTTATTTGCTGATTCTCAATTGTGTTTAGATTTGTTTTGCAATTTGCCAAATAAACTAGATGCACATAGCGTAAAAAAAAAAAAAAAAAGTTTAATGCTTTTTAATGTTTTTCCTATTCAAAAAAATAACTAATAATAACATGCGAGTGTGCACGTGTGGCGTTTTAAAGAAACTGCTCCAGTTTTATAAATAGTTTGGGATAGATTATGTGCGTTTTTGTTTTCTTCGTTTTGTGTCATTCTGTTATCGGATTAGTATAAATCAAAAATATAAGATAGACACAGGTTTTTGCCATTACCGGTGTCATGTGGTTCATCCTGACTGGAGACACGGATCCTCTTTCCTGGTCATTCATTGTTTTAGCATTTGTGAAGGAAAAGCTAAAATAGCATTTGATAACACTTGAGGGACCCGAGGGAACAGTAAGCACAACGATTTAACACCCTCCTGCTGTCTAGCACACCACAAGGAGCATTTATCTCCCCACTTTTAATACATTTTAAGGGAAGTTGAATTGAAAACACACTCCACCTGTGGCCCCGGAGTATAAATTACAGCTTCAGGTTTTAAAGATGGCTTCTTTGGCTTTCCAGCTTGCACTTGGCAGACACTCAGTGCTTTTCAGACAGAAAGGCTTTCACAGCACCCAAACTCTGCATGCACCCCTCTTTCATTTACAGGGCAGGCCCTCACTGCCTTGTGCTGACACACACACACAGAAATGCTTACAGGAAACAAACGCACATGACCGCATGCACTTACACGCACATATATACACATACATAGGCATATGATAACTGTGCTGGGATGGTTTAAAGCTATAAATACTCCTCAGCCTGAGCCTGTTATAGGCACGTGCACCCTCCTCCTCGCTTGCTCCGCCAAATCCTCACATAGCAGGAAAACGTAATATAAAGCACAGCATAGTTGTTAAGAAAAAAAGCAACGCCTGTCAGGGTGCCATGCCTTATTAGTTTTACTGTCTCGATGAACATTTGTAGTGGCTTTTAATTTAAATAACAAGCAGCATTACTGTGGCTATAAAAGACCCCTTCAAAGGTGTTCACCAGCTTTATTTTAAAGAAGTGAGCTGCAGCAAGCTGCCAGAAACTTTTTTTATGCCTCTCCAGTTACACGTCATGTTATGTGAGTATAATAGCTGTGACAAAAAGAGGAATTAGTACAGAGACGAGATTGTTTTCTCTTCCCTTTAAAGAGAACAACACTTGCCGTGTGTTTTCGGTGATCGATAATAAAGGATGTTGAGTTTGCAGTCATAAACAAAGCTGAAACAATTGTTCTAATAGGAGATTATAATGAGTCTGTCTGCCTTCCTGTTCAAAAAAACGGTGGAGGCGGATATGTCATCATCCTGTCTGGACAGCAACCAGCGCTGCATCCATGTTTTCATTCATTTATCAATGACGGGATATTGTTACTCCCTCCCTCCAGCTTTAAATAATCACAATCGATGCTTCAAGGACCACTGCCTTTGAAAGTAGCACTGAGAACTAACAACGCTCTTTCTCTCTCTCTCTCTCTGCCTCTTTCAGGGGTCCACGCAGGTGAAGGATGCGAACTGCTTCTACGCCATCTGTCCATCAACAAATCAAGTGCTTCGGTGCCGGCCACCCTCAAGTCAACTCAACCACGACCGGCGTCAAACAAAAGTCTTGACCTGGCGTCCCTTAAACGCCCTGCGCAAAGCAAATATTTGAGGCTGGCATATCTCATTTCTCCCGGCAGTCGCCACTGAAAAGATCAACAGCGAAGGGTGCTGTTGGTGGAGAAAAAGAGCGAAGAAAAAGTGGGGGAGGAAGAAGTAACCCTTTCAAACTACACCCTGCCTGCTATTTCTGCTGCACTGTGGGCAGGGAGCATCTCATTTGGGAGAGCTTCAGGCTGACAAAAAAGGACTTCCCTGTTCCCTGCCTGCCTATCCAGATGCCTTTATAAATACTGGATAGAGATATCAATTTGTCTGGGTTCTTACACTGCCCAACAAAGAGTCAGTTGGCTATCTATAGAAGAAGTTACAACAATCTTGGATTTTGTGGTTCCCTGAATTGCTACTTGGTCTATTATTGTTCAAAAAACATTTAAGAGCTGTGAGTACAGGAATGGGAGCTGCCAGAGTCCTCTATAGTTAGAAACTTTTCTAAACGCTCCCACCAGGCTTGAAATTTCACAGGGCTTACAACAGCTCTCTGTGGGACGTCGGGAGGCTGCGGTTTTGATGTCTTTTCCAGCTCGGTGAATTAACATGAAGCCCCTAACGCCAATTGGATCTCCTTCACCTCTGAGGCTTCTCAACAAGGGTCCAGACTACTTGCGTAGGCAGATTGATGGCGGCGGTCACGGCCGCTCAGTCAGCGCCGTGGAGAGACTCGAGGCAGACAAAGCCAAGTATGTTAAAAGCCAGCAGGTGATCAACACCAAGCAAGAGCCTGTGCTTGTACCCTGTGCCACCCCACCGCCACCACCCCGGCGAGCAATCACCATCCCTGGAAGCCTGACGCCTCATCTGCCCCCACGGCGTCCGTCCAACACTCTCTTCCCTCCGCTCTCTGGCTCCTTCGTTGCAAGAGACGAAAATGAAAATGATGACTCGAGAAAGGAGAACAGACGGACTTCTGTCGATGTTGAGGCGCATAACAGGAGCAATGTGAGCACACATTGCCCCCGCATACCTGGACTTAACACCTTGGTAGCGCCGCACAGCGCTCCCATTCTCCGAAGGAGTACAGGCAAACGTATGCTGAGGCCAGACTCCCTCGTCATCTACCGGCAGAAAAAGGAGTGCAAAAGCCCGAGCAGTGCAGCTGTGGGGGAAAACAATAACATGGAGATAAAGGGCTACAGTTTCGTCCGCCGCCTCTTCCAGGGATCCATGAGGGAGAAGAGTAGCGGAGGTGAGAGCAGAATCCAGAAAATGGTCATCGGTGAAGAGAAAGCATCATCCCGGGATGGCGACTCTCGCATGTCTTGGACCAACGATAAAGATACTCCAGACGGGCGACCAGGGAGCAGGAGGTCCAGCAAAACTGACCACGAGCGCAGCCCGGAGTCTGCCCCCAGCTCCGGGTTAAGCTGCACGCTCGAACAGACTAAGAATAGCTTTACAAATGGCACCGGTGATGGAGTTACCAATGGAAACCACTCAAACAAGCATGATGATGAGAATGACCCCTGGAAACGAGCGTCACCACCAGCTCCCAGAAGACAGTTTGGAGAGTTGCGGCGCTCCAAGTCAGACTTACACCTGCGCTGCTCAGTAGTGTTATCAGAGCAGGAGCATTTCTTTGACTTTTGTGGGCTGGACATGGACATGGTAGAACGTCTGGGCCGCGAGAATTTCCTCTCTGGGGCCAGTTCTATAGATACTCTCTCGTTGGCGCTCCGCAGCGTGGGCGGGGACGGCTGTGGAGGCTCGGAGGCCAGCGAGTTCTCCCGCCACTCGGGAGATGGACTGTTTGAGGAGGAGCTGGCTGAGCAGCTTCCCACTGGCGTGTCAATAATTGAGAGAAATGCTCGAGTCATCAAGTGGCTTTATGGGTGTAAAAACGCCACCCGCGAAGGACCCAAAGAATCCACAGTTTGATAGAGGGTGCCAGTGAGAGCTTGTAGGTGTTGTGTATTTTACATAACTTTAAAGTACCTAATTCTCTGTGGGCTGCAACAGAGTGCAAAATTTTTTATTTTATTTTTGAGTCTCAAACAGTGGTGCAAGTCGAAGCACCCGAGTTTCATTAGGCGAATCTGGCTTCAAAATATGATTTGAATTTTTACATTTCAAACAAGTGTCAAAGACAGCTGACCCTGGATTTGTTTTAGTCGTTAACGTTTATCCGCAAGATTAGCATTTCATGGCACCCGTCTACCTTTACTCCCTTCACTCCAAAGGGACTGCTTCTTTAAATTAGAGAGTAACTGCTACAACTTATATCCTGTCAGTTTGATCTGTTGTATTTATAGAGCCTGTGGAAGTATTTTGTGACCTTTATGGCAAGTGGAGCTGTTTTTCGTCTAATTTTTTTCCCCATTATCATAAATGTGTATGAGTGGTGTGTGTGTGTGTGGAGTGGGCGCTGGATTACTGTCCTCTCCATTTGCAGCTTCTTTTCATTTATTTGCATAACCAGATAAGAACTGATTTGAAATGAGCCCCCTGTGAATCCTCACAAGGCACATAAGTGTGTGTGTTTGTTTGACACAATCAACACAGCTTAGCCTCCTTGACATCAACTCTCTTCATGATGACTAATTTAAAATGGAAAACCACTAAGCTCTGTTTTTTCCAAACAGGAGAAATGCCGTGTGAGTGTGAAGTGAACCATGAGTACCTCATTCGAATCTGTCCCAGTTTAGTTTGTGTGTCGCTTTTTCTTTTTTTTTTACTCCTTAAACGCAGGCGTTGGAACAAACATGTGAGGCACCCCCATGGGGTTGTTAATGCACTGAACTGAACAGTGAGGAAATGACACATAGAATATATAGTTTTGACTCTTTCCAGAGATTTCATCTCATGTAATGTTAATCACTGAGCTGAATTCAAATAAGCTTCTTTATCCTGAAAAAAAGGAGCCATGCTTAGTTAGTTTTCATTATTTGAAAGTCATTTTTCAACCCTTAGTTAGGATCAGTGTTCAGTAATCTAATGTGACAGATTACTGAACACTGATTACACAGATTACCACACCTATTCAGTGATCACTGCTGGGTAAGATTAAGAGTTTCAGGAATGAAAACAGGGATAAACACCCTGTGCGTCCTGTGACTGTGAACTGGACTCCAGCAGGTGAATTTCACTGAAAATTCAAGACTGAATATATATTAAAAAAAAGTAATATATTATAAGAGTAAAAGAACTCAAGCTGACAGGCCTTTCCTGCCAGATGCTTTAGGATGTCATTTCCACCATCTGGCAGCTTACAGATGTTAACTCAGTCGACCCGATTCCCATCACAAAACATGCAAAGGGGGCTGAAGCCGCCCTGCTCTCCCTGATAACCGCAGATCCTACCTCACCTCATCCATTCTTCAGTTATTCCCGCTTTATCTTAATGAAAGGTCATTTCCATTGCTTGCCCTGGACTACACCACTGTAATGTGAACTGGGGGTGTCCTGAGGTATGTGGAGGTTAGACTGAGAGTATTAGATCAAGGGCATGTTATTTTTGTACATTTGATAAGTTAACGCAGTTACTTGCAATGTCAATTATTTTCTGTATTTATCATGAGCATGGCACACTCCTGAGAGTCTTTCCACCTGAATTTTTTTTTTTCACATCTCCCTCTTAAGAAAACAATAGGAGTTTGTTTGCATGTTTTGCAAAGTGCGATGTAACTTCTGATTCTCCTTTTTTTAAATTTCACACACGAGAGGTCGGTTTTTATTCCAAAGAGGTTTGTGTATGATGTACACAGCAAATAAACACAAAGAATGAAACTATCTTTGAGTATTTCATTTCTTGCCACCTTGTTATGGTTTTTTCGTGGCTAATTTTGGACCGAGTAACCACCGATCGCAGCACACACACACGCAGACGAGAATGAGAGAAATGTGATGCCGTCTTGTCCTTGACTCTTTGTTGCCTCTTCACCACATCACGTCTCATTTTTCCCCATTATCTCAAATGGCTAGGCGCTAATCCTTTGAGCATTCTCTGCATAGCATACTCTTGAGAGAGCAGCAACAGGTTGTGTTTATAGACAAGGAAGCCTCTGTGTGGCCTGATGCTATGTCTACGCAGACTCTCCACCCTGTCTGCAGCCTCCTCCTGACACTCTTTGTGTCTTGTCTGAGTCAGCATTTGTTTTCATGCTCCAGCTCACAGTGGTCTGAAATCTTAAGAGGAAAATCTAAAAATATTTTGATTTGACACTGTCATCCGTCTCCCTAAATCTAGTCACAGCTTTATATTTTAAAAGCAAAAACGACTGTGCGCTGACACTTCTTGGAGACGTCTGTGGACCTACTGAAAAAACATCACAAAGCACAATTTGAGTGGAAAACCTTCCCAAAGTTAGAGAAAGTCATTCATGCTTTCATGATGGTGGTGGAGGTCGTAGCGGTGTGTTCAGACTACCAATGAAACCACAACTAACTACATTTTTCTACATGAAAGCCAGAAATATGAGGTTACAAATTCACAGTAAACATGCTACCACCCAACGGGTGCGAAAAATAAAGGTTGGGCTTGCCTCGACTTTTTTTTTATTTGGATAAAGCATCAACCACTCTCTGGACACTTTATTAAGTACACCTCACTAGTATTGCTTAATTCTTCATGGCATACATTTAACAAGGTGTTTGAAACATTCCTCAGAGGTTTTGGTTCATAATGTCGTGACAACATCACACAGTTGATGCAAATCTGTCGTCTTCGTATCCATCATGAGAAGCTCCTGTTCCACTGCATCCACAAGTGAACTTGGACTGAGATCTGATGACTGCAGAGGCCATTTGACTACAGTGAACTGTTTTTCTTATTCAAAAAAACAGTTCAGTTTGATCTGAGCTTTGTGACATGGTCATAAAGGGACGGATAAAGTGAGCAACAATACTCAGATATGCTGTTGCATGTTGAAGCTCTACTTGGAACTTTGTTGTTTCAAACATGGAAAAGAGGATTTTTTGGCCATTTTTCAAAGGGTCTTAACCTTTTGATCAGGACTGTATATTAAATGAGGCTCATTTGGTTTTAAGTGCGCCAAGAAACTATCCCTCACACTGTTACACAAACAAGCAGCCTGAAAACTGTTGATACAAGGCAGAATGGATCCACGCTTTCATGTTGTTTCACGCTTCACATTCATGTTGATTACAGAAAATCCGAATGTTGCACCAGAAATTTGAACTCATCAGACAAGGCAACATTTTTCCAGCCTTCTGTTGTCTGAGTTTGGTGTGAATTGTAGCCTCAGTTTCATGTTCTTAGCTGAGAGGAGTGGAACCATGTGTGGTCTCCTGCTGCCGTAGCCCATCTGTTATGTGCTCTAGGATGCTCTTCTGCACGCCGTGGTTATAAGAAGCTGTTATTTGAGTTAGTGTTGCCTTCAGCTCTAAGCAGTCTGCTCAATCTCCTCTGACCTCTGGCATCAACAAGGTATTTTCACCCAGAAAACTGGCGCTCACTGGATAGTTTCTATTTTTTGGACCGTTCTCTGTAAACCATAGAGATGGTTGTGTGGGAAAATCCCAGCAGATCAGCAGTTTCTGAAATACTTAAATCAGTACGCTTGACTCCAACAACCATGCCTCATTCAAAGTCAACTTTCTTCTCCATTCTGATGCTCAATTTGAACTTTAGTAAAATATACGAAAAGCCCCTAAGCTGTTTTTTTTTGTACTCAGCGTCCTGTCATTACTCCATAGTAAAAACATTTTGTTACCTTTAACTCTGTGAGCTCTGAGTCATGATCAGTGTTGACCCCAACCCTACCTCCAATCTTTTGATCTCCTGATTGACAGCCTTGATAGCTTTAGCAGAACAATAAATAACAGAACACATAAAAAAGTCAAAAGAATGCATATTTACAAGGTTATAGTGAGGGTCATCGCTGACGATGGTTACTTAGACCTCTCAGGGTTAAAGGTAACAAAGTCTATCATTTAGCACTTCTAAGCCTCCACGCTAACTAGTGGTTGTCTCCAAGTACATAATTTAGCATACAGACTTGAGGATCATCTTTCTAGCTAAGTGTTCACAGAAAACAGCATATTTCCCCAAATATAATCTATTCCTTTAAGATATCCAAATGAGCTTCCATCATGTGGGCTGTTTTTACTGCAAACTGCTCAGTTATTCACTGTCCACTGAGCAGCCCCAGGATTAGGCTGCAGATGACTCATTTAGCAGTTTACAGAAAAGAGTTGCCCAGATTCACAAAGAGGTTCCTTCCCAACATATATGATTTCTATTTTAGGGAGTTTCCCTTTAAAGAAGCAAAAAAAGGTGTCAGGATATTTAAGCAAACAAACATCTGACATGTTCACCGGTTTGCACACAGTGAACAAAGGTTTTGCAAGGTTGGCAAGTTACAACAGCAGCACTTACACTGTGCAATAAGTGCACACACGCTCACACACACACTAATCTAATTTCTTTCTTCTAGTATACCACACTTCCTTTCCCTCTTTCTGTCTTTCCCCAAGCAGAGCAAAACAATAGCCCTCCTGTGTGCCTGCTTCTCTGTCAGCTATGCTGACCGGAGGGCCTGCTGTGACATCCTGTTTTGGGTTCATAGGACAAGGTTTAAACATATGGTCATGTTTTGGGTTTGGCCCCTTTTTTTTCCCTCAGTCTGCTTGGAAATAAACAGACAACAGCTGAAAAAGGACTATTTGGGTCTGATTATTACAGGGTTGACAAGGTTTAGGCTGGTCTAGTGCTGAGCAAGCAGAAAAACCGAACTGGTGTACCTGTTAAAGATTTTAGTAAGCTTGCAAAAAGGAAAAAAAAAAAAGCCCAGTAGTTTGAAAAGTGGATGATAAACCAGCAGGATTCCAGCACTGCAGGCTTTGATGCTGCTGCTGATGTGGTTTTTCGCTCACATTAATACAGACACACACACAGTCCGAAGACCTTTCGCATCACACTTTTGCCAACCAGCAAATGCGGATCTGCAAACTTTTGACCCATTTATGACTTCGTAAACTGGATATTTCACTGAAAAAAATCTTTTGAGACCCCCAAAACTATTTTTGGTAGTTTAATAAGCTACAAATGTAGACTTTTAGCTCACAGATGGAGCCGTTGTTGTTACTCTGCTCAAAGGCCTCTTGTACCACTAAAGCATAACAGACTTATTTCTCAGACAGTGGATGGAAAGCTGATTCCACTTTGCCAGGGGTTTTAAACACTTACAAGACTTAACAAAAAAATCTGGCACTACTCAGTGAAACAAAAGAAAAATTTCTTTTCCACTAAAGCCTCTAATTCAGCTGTTTGATAACACCTTAGGTCAAACAGCTCTGTGCTCATGTGGCCTCCAACTGTGATCCATTTGTAGCTGGGATCTTTCTTCTGTGCTCTGAGAAGTAATATTGTGTGTCAGGGTTAGCATGGGTTGTGAAGTGTGTCAAATCTGGCCTAGTTCTTCTGCGCCAGCAGCTTCGGCAGACTGTGGATGTCTACGCTTGAGAGAAGCTTGGTTCATGACTCAGAGACTGAGAAAGTAACAGCACACACACACACACACACACACACACACACACTACCCTGGCACACAGTGGTCTGCCAGGAGGGAAGTCAACTATTTCAGCTGTTAGCAAGGCACACCTTCATCACAGATGTGCTAGAAACATCAACAAGAAAAGGTGACCTGTTGTAGTGGCGGCCTGAAACCAGAGATATCGGTGTAGGAACACAGCTCTGTCCTACTTCCACAATGATTCTGGCATGTGTGTCAGAGTATAATCATTTCAGAGTAGAAAGGTGATTTATAAAATAAAATAAGATAAAAAATTTGCCAACGAGTCTTTTGACTAAAAAAAGAAGGAAGAAAAAATAGACCAAGGATAGTTTAAGAATTGGCTGTCATTAGCTATTACTTGCATGAACAGTGGCATCACCATATGTGCACCTTCTTTCAGGCACACTACAAAATAATTAAAAAAAATAAATTGGTTTTTCATGCAAAATGCCTTTTCTTTTCCAAATGTTGCAAGAATCTCCCTTTGTGCCATCTGGGAACCTCTGTGCTCCTGCACTGATGTATCATAGAGATGTCTGCAGTGGAAGGCAGAGGCTGGGCTGCACGTTTGCCATGTTAAAAAAAAAAAAAAATGGGAGTATGCACAACACTGAATCACACCATGTGCCAGCAGTTCTGTGTTGTTGTGTGTGAGGACAACAACAAAGATTATAAACCTCCTGGTAAACAAGCAGGAATTACTGGGAAACATCAGCGTTCCATTTGAGTCATCTGATTCAATGCCATATTAATAGTAACTGCTTTAAAGCACTTAATTGAATTGTGTCTGTAATATAACACAAAACATGAGGACCCACCATGAGCTGGAAGAAACTAAAAATGCCAAATCCCTACCAATTCATATTGTTAAGTCAGGGAAGACAATTCGGTTTCTTCCCACTGATGATTTACAGCTTAATTCAAAAGTCTCGGTTCAGTTCAGTCTCGACCGCTTTAGTCAAAACACTATTGCTATTTTCATCTGTAATGATTTATATATGGCAGTATTGTTCTGGGAGAACATCCTGCTGCCCTCCTTCCATCTGCTTACATGAAAAGACTAAGACAGGGAGAGCGGCGGGTGCAGAACAGAGCAGGCATCACTGACAACAGGTATGGCATCAATTAAGCCAGAAACGACATGAAAAGAAGGAGCTAGGGTGGAGGTGGGTTGCAAAGCAGCTTGCAGAGGAAGGAGGATCTGTAATTAGGCAAAAGAAAATTAAAGAGTCCTTTCTATATGTGAAGTTGGACTAACTGAGCCATCAGCAGATATGGGCTGGCACTGAATGCAGCCTCTTCCTGCTCATGCACACAGAGTGTGATGTCTAGACATAACTTGTAATATTTTATTGTCAAAAAAGTATAATTTGTATTTATTTTATCTTCCAATTGCAGTATTACATCCTAAGAATACACGATTAGATTGACATGAACTGAAAACCACAGTTTAGGCTAAAGCATGGGTTGGTTTACAAACTCTAATAAATCACATGATTATAATCCACAGCAGGTGAGGTTCTCCAGAAGTTGGCCCCACAGTTTGACCTGAGACAGACTCTGGCTCCTGACTGACACATCTACTGACAAACTAAAATAAAATCCTTATAACAGAGTCCAAGGAATGACTGGAACGATCCAACACAGCAGCATTTGATTCAGTTATGTAATGCTGTTCCAAGAAAACAGCAGCTGGCTTACATCTGGTAACGAAACCCACCAGGAAATTATTCAAAAAGTAAATATTGTTTTGAACCTGCCTGTTTTACCTCGTAGCAACTGCATAACTACCCCCAGTAAGGCTGAAATTTTAAGCTAATGCAGGCAGGAGGAGGTAGCAGACTCCACTTTGCTTTGCCCCCATCTCTGTAACAAAAACCATCCCTGAACTAAAGGTATCCCGTAGCACTACTGGGTTATAAATCAGAGGACAGAACCCTTTCATTCCCCTTTGTCAGGCATGACCTCTGCTTCCCAGGGGGTCAGGGAGATGGCCTGAGCTTCGGCACTGTGGGAAACCTGACCAGGAGCCACGGACCCTCTACAAATAACCATCTTACGTCAGGAAAAGCTGCAGCAGTACAACAGCAGGACTGCTGGCGGGCCTCTGGTTCAACACCAAATGAAATTTACAGAAACGGGAGACACGAGTTTTATGTGTTTTCTTTTCAGAGAGCAGGGAGGTCAGTTGACCCTCATTGTAGAACAAGAGCAAGGATTGACCACTGCTGACAGTTTCCTAGTTTAAGCGTTATGTAGGTTAAACACCTTTCTTTAGTCAGTGAAAGAGTCCTTTTATATAGAATGTAAATTCAATAAAAGAGATTTTGCAGTTCTCCAAAGTATAGAACTGTAGTTTTCCATCCAGGTGCCTTAACATCTCCTCCTTCTTGCACTGGTATTTCTAGTACAGACAGAGAGGATTATTCAGGTAGTCATTTTGATTTGTGGTGTAAAATTAAAATTTTAATTTCAGGCATCTTTCACCAAAAAGTTCTTGTTTTTATTTCTTACAAGAAATAGCCCAGTTTTTGGTATTTTCTTAACTACTTATCCAAATTATGGTTGCGTGTGGACTAGAGCCTATCCCAATTGTTACAGGGCAAAGGTTGGGACAATAAACACATCAACATACACTCAATGGTCATATTATTAGGTACAGTCAATTACATGGCAACAACTCAATGCTTTTAGGCATGTAGACATGGATAGCACCATGTTAGGCTGAATTTCAAGCTGAACATCAAAATGAGGAAGAAAGG
>VUQR01011465.1:13088-53188 GCA_015108515.1 Hemichromis elongatus
CATGCCATGGATTTTGTTACCAGACTGGCTGGTCTGAGAACAGAAAACCGAGGATATACGTTATATGGGCCCACCAAAATTAGACAACCGAAGATTAGAAAAAGTCGCCTGCTCTGATGAGCCTTGATTTCTGCTGTAAGATTCAGATGGAAGAGTCAGAATTTGGTGTAAACAACATGAAAACATGGATGCAGCCTGCCATGTACCATCAGTTCAGGCTGGTTTTAAATGACTACGTCTCACCCTTCAGTGTACCCATTTTCTAATCACTGCTTCCAGCAGGAGAACGCGCCATGTCATAAAGTTTAATGCGATGCTATCATGTCAAAATAGACCAAAATCTCACAGGAATGTTTCCTCTATTTTGTTGAATCTATGAAAGGAAGAATTAAAACAGTTCTGAAGGAAAATGGGATGTCCAACATAGTACCTAATAAAGTGTCATTATGAAAATTAATTTAATAATTTATTCATGGCCATGACTATCCGTGCCTTATCACATATTTTCATCATCTGTACATATTAATGATAACTCACGTCTACGAGATCATTTGTTATTATTCTTTTGTGTATAATGTCATGTAAAAATGTCAAATATGTCACATAATTGCAGGTAATTTGTAACAAATTACCTGATGATAAACAAAAACCCAAATGTGAATACCAATTCATTATTTTTAGGCTTTTAGGGTGTATTGCTTATTGATGTGACAAAGTAAGGTTCAAGCTTAATGCAGTTTTTTTTTTCCCCAAATGGAAACACAGGATACTGTTTTATTTCCATGTGGTAAAATTAATGATAAAGAATTTAACAAATAAATGAGTGAAGACCTTTTGATGATGTATGGCAACTGGTTTCTCAATAGATGAAACAAGTACATAAACAAGTATTTACAGCTTTTTTTGTAGTTCAAATTCCTTGGAGAGGTTTGCATGTCCCTTTGAGAACAAATCGTTCTAAATACAAGAAGTAAACAGATTTATAATAAAACTATGAAAGTAAATCAGAGCTACAAGGTTACCCACATGACATCTTTGACCAGATGTTGATGCTGGTTGCAGCAAAGATGTGCACTAATCAAAGCCGTTTTAATTTTAGATACAAACCATAATTACAGTCGTAAGAATTTGTTACATTTAATTAGATTTGAGGTGTAAAGTTATTATTTTTAACTTGCCTCTCTTAACTTTACACTTAATTTTGCAATTTCCAATTTTCTTAACATTTTTGCAAACTGCTGAATGCATGCAATTAATTAAGCTGTAAATATCGCCTTGTGTTTTTGTAAGCAGGCAGAATCGTTCTAGACGAGCACAATGAACAGCCGCTCTGTGGCAAGTTAACAGCCTGCATAAATTTGCTGATTTCATAAACAGTCCCAGCACAGAACTAAATGCGTTGCAGTTACCAAACTCTTTGCATCAAAGTAGCACACTCCAAAAAGTTCCTCGCTGTGAAAACATTTGTGATTTGCACTCACTCCCGTCACACAGTCAGCTCTATTCCCAGTCATGTGGGAACAAGAAAAGCTGTCAGGCCAACAGCTGGCCCTCGCTCCTCATCTGCATCCATGAAAACATTCATCCACACTTCTCCTGCTCTGATATCCGACTCCCACGAGAGAACAGAGTTCGTAACCCAGACGCCACGAACCGGTCGCTTTATTGGTCACTTTATTGCATCCCTGTGGTTTTTGATTACTCTCTTTCACTTTCAGTTCTTGATGTTTTTCACCAAGCAGGGTAAAACCATCTCCCGGGACCATATGTTCACAATATGGCCAGTGAAAGGCCCTTCCCTTTTTAAGGTGGCAGCTTTGATGTTTTCCACAGTCAGTGAAATTTGTTTGAGAAAATGTGTGTTTAAAAAGACCAGTCATCTGCAGATTCAAATGCTCTCCTTCATCTTTTTCTATCCCTCCTCACACGACCCCCTCAGTTTCTAATGTTCTTTGTGCCACTCGGTTTCAGGTCAAAACCTTGGCTTTTAATATATGCTTTCAATCTTTCTATTAAGTGTACTTTGGCAGGATAGATAAGCTGCTACAGGTCAGTCCTGCAACCTTTTCACTCCAGCATGACTTCCATTATGTAAGTGGCAATAAAAAGATATGTAGTGAATACGTGCTGAAAGTCAGAATTCAATTTAATAGTCATGACTGATCAGACCCCATCATATCTCAAAAAGGTCATATCACCAATGTTTCCCAACAGAGAACTTTGCTCTTATTATAGGCTTAGTTGTGGTTTATAAAGTAGAACTGGAGTTGGGTACTTTTTTTTGCCTGTCCCATTTGGTTCTTTAGCCATCAGACTTATTGACTGAAGGCCAAGAAAGATGCCCAACGGATTTACTTTACCAAGTGGATCATCACGGCCTTGCCTTATTGGTCCATTTGATTGACCTTTGTTATTATTATTTATGTATTTATTTTATTTTAAATTAAGTTATTACAGACAGGACAAACATGACTGGGGGATAGGAAAGGGAGAGAGAAAGGGAGGGGAAGAACAACAGAGAGGAAGAGGGACAGTGAGAAAAGACACTAAAAAACAATCAGCTGGATCACCTGTTTAGAGAAAGAGAAAGAAAACAAGCAAAAAGAGACCAACACAATAAACATGACACCACAGCAATAACCTAGAACTGTAACTAACAGTGAATTCTAAATATTGAATGTTATTGTGCAGCATGCAAGACCGACAGCGCCCGCGTGCACACCTGTATGCATCAGCGCGCTTGTATTCAAAAGATTTCTCCATTTACCGACCTGCTAGAGACTGTGGGAAGCCATAGCCCTGTTCCCCATGGTATGGCATGGAGGAGAGCCGGGCCCTAGACATCCAGAGGCCCCCAGAGTGCGAGAGCCCATCAGAGGGGCAGTTGTGCCACCCTCCAGGAAAGAGCTGAGGGGAGCCTCGAACATGGAGCCACAGGGGGCTGTAGTGATGTGCCTGCAGGATCTGACGGCAGCCAGTCGTGCCAGAGTGGACCAATCCCCAGGCCACTGGCAGGGAGTTTGGTGGGGGGAGATAGGCCCCCACACCTCGGAGCACCTGAGATGTTTCCAGATAGGTGGAGTCTAAAACTCGGCCTGACATATAGACATAGACAAAGAGGCCCACACAGACACAAACGTGCACTCCCACCCTCATGCACACATATACAAATACTCGTCCCTCGCCCAACGTGGAGGCAAACATAAATGGACACTGTACACACACTCACACTCCGCAAACATACTCTATACCCGAGGTCCAGGCCCCACCACCCCCAGAGGGGTGATGTACCTAGACCCAGGAGATGTTACCCTTTTCCCTGGTGTGGAAACAAAGCACTATTCTCTATTTAAGCTTAATATTTTCCTTTTAGATAAGTCTTTGGATCAGTTGCCAATTACAAATACTGTCCCCTGCAACATGAAACTTTCACTCTGAGTAACATGGCTGCAGGAATTGAAAATGAAGCCGTTAGATGACTTTGTGCGGTCCTGCATTTGTGCAACTTTAAAAAGCACATATGACACAAAGTCGTATGATGTCTATTATTTCCTGTGTAAATATTATGAAAAAATGTCCCATTCTGAGCATTTTATTTATCTATTAGTATGGCTAGACAAACAATATCCTACTAACAGCTCAACAAATTAATTTCCTTTCGCTGTTTATTTGTTTGGACAAGAACTTTTCTGCCTCAAGCCTTTTTTGTGGCACGGATTAACTTTGAGAACAGCTACAGCACAGACAGGCTGAGTCCAGGCTTACACTGTAACCTTGAGGCTGTAGTGAGGGAGAAAATAGGTTCATGTCACAGCAGAGGCAGGGGAGCTGCTGAGTAAATCACTGTCTGATCTTCATGTCTCTTTCTGTACCACTAATTGACTATTTGCTAAACTCAGTTCCTGTTGCCACACCTGTCAACCTTTATTGTTTTTGCACAATCGTAAATGTAAATTGCAGTAAAAGAGAAGTACATTGTAAGTTGTTGTTTTTTTTAAACAACAAGCCTTTGATTTTTCCCCACAAAAATGCAAGGATGATACATATTTCTAACCAATAGCTGTTTTGTTTTGTTTTTTTTTAGCTTTTATGAGGACTGTAAGTTACATATTTCATCATAAGACAAGAATTGGGTATCTAAATTAAAGTGTTAGAAAGCTATCTTTCAGACAACTTGGTTTTGCACATGTGATTGTAAATCCAAATAAAGCATCACTGCAGACAGTTTTTATTGAAAAACAAAGTAAAAATGTAGCAGAACATTGACCACGTTAGCTTTATTTTATATGTTATTATTTTTCAGTGGTTTCATAAAATATGCAGAGATAGTCACTTAAGTTAGCTTGTGATTAATATTACATAGGAGCATCTTGGAACTAAAAAAAACAATTTTTTTGGACTAAAAGCAACTTTTTTTTCTGAAGGTTAGGCTTTAAAATAGCTAGCTTGCTACCGATGCTAGTAAGCTAGTTACGAGGACAATGCTAACACTTGATGATTAGAACATCTGAATCTATTATTTATTAAAAGCTCCAATCCTCTGATGTTTTTAGCTTTTAACCTTTTAAGACTACCATGTATTTGTCATTAGCTAATACTACGGAAAATAGCTTTTTTGTTAAAGTTCTCATTCAAATCCGCTACAGAGGACAGTACACTAGACTTTCAGTGCATATCTCACCAAGCAGGTCTGATGTACAAGAATGGGCAGCAAAAAATGCATGAACCATTTTGAGAGATGAGAATAGATTTTGACATTTGGCTTGCATTTGTCCATACTGTCCCTCTTAGCTATATGCACATAACACATCTCCAAATGCGTACACCCACACCAAACAACATTAGCGAGTCACTCTCAGCCCGTCAGCTGCAGATAAAGAGCGTCTACTGGATGTGCTCTCAAACATCATCAAAGCAAAGCAAAGCACTTGACCTCGCCCTCGTCTTCACCACAGTTCTGGGGTTAGCCTTTCCTAATTTAACCCCAGTCTGGTTGCAAGGGAAGGCCCATCTCTGTGGCGCCATGTTGGGCAGGACCTCCTCTGAGGATTCAGCCAGTGATATCCCTCAAAACCCACAGAGGATTCCTACCTGATCATCCTCGGTGGGACGTAATTGCAGGATCCATGGAGAAGGGAGGACACCTGTCAATCATAAGCAACCTCGGTGGAGTCTCATTGGATTGTAATGCTTGCATGTTAATATTTTGTACGTTACTGTGTAATTATATCGCAGTAGGTTTGATTTTTTCAAAACTTTGTTGAGTGGAAATCAGCAGAAGTTTTAAATGTTACAACTTAAAGCATTATTTGCAAGTACAGTAAGAGTAGCCCCTGCTTCTATAATTATGTTACTTTAGTGAAGATAAATGGTTTCAGTGTAACATCAAAAGCTGTTGGAAATAATATAAAATATATAAAGCTCACTGTGGTAATTCTGACAGCCGCCCAATAGTGCTGATCATAACTGGCAGACGACAAACTGGAAAACAAATTATCAGTCAAGAAATTACATGAGAACTGCCAGGTGATCTGGCTAAGTCTAATCTGATCTAATACAAACTGTTTCCTCTAATTACATTCTTCAGTCCATCGACATGAGCTTTCATGACTTGTTGCCAAGCTTGTGAAGGACTGTGCACAGAGAGGAATGCAGCGCTGTGACGTGCACACTGCAGAGTATCCGAGTTATGTAAAGACGGTGTCATTACATTTTTTTCCCAGTCATTTTATTACTAAGCACAAAAAAGATTAAAGAAAATCTCTGCAAAAGTTTATGCTTTTTCTGCAGCTAATTTTAGTCATTAACAAGAAATAAAAAGAGGATCCTGCTACAAAGTTACTAATTATTCCTAATCGTGCCTAAATTACATACTGGGTGTGGTGTTCAACTTCAGCTCAAACAAGCAGAGGAAATTACTGGCCTGAAGTGATTTTGCTTTTGTTTTTATACTAACACAGAGGATACGCTGCTTTTTTTTGTGAAGCTTTATGCTCTAAAGTGCTTCAGGCTCAGTGCAGGATTGCATAAAGCTCTGTAACATCATCAGATGTCAGATGGCAGGAGTGAAGGGCACAGGTGAGCTTCCACTGAAAAGTCTATTGTCTTTGATATGGTGCGTGTATCTGATACCCAGCTTTGGGACTAGGTCATGAACTTTGAAGGCCATATCAGTTCCTCCTGGGAAAAGAGAGATCCAGGTGTCTAACTGGTCGATAAGTGTGTCACCCACACTGGTGTAAAGGTCCTCAAAAGAAGCAGTTTCTCCAGGATTAGGCCTTTGATTCTTTACAAGATTTCTCTGTCAGTGAAATACAAATACCAAATACATAGGAATGTTTCACCTCCCTTAGTAAATTTAACGTAGGTAGACTTGATAAAATATAAGAGCAAACAAAATACCGGCACTCACTGATAAATATATTTCTTATTAATTTTAAGAGGAAAACATTTTATTTTGTGCTTCCTTAGAAAAAAGATAAAACACAATTCAAGCATGGTATGATTGAGCTTGAAGAGAACGTTGTTTACTTCCACATTCAAACACTCGTGCACACAATATCTGACTGTAAAAGTTGAGTTCTACTGTAACATCCTGAGGCATCTGAAGGAGCACATTCAGCAGAGCCAACCATCCATTATACACTGAAAACATTGGCTGATCGAGCATTGTTTTTTTTACTTTCACTTGCCAGGTTAGCATCACCCTCTTCCCCAAAATGAAATTCAAGAAGATGCAGACATAGCACAGGTTAGTGTGTGCGATCTGAACCGGTCCAGAGGTGCACAAGGTGATAACACTGGAGAGATCAGCCAGTTATTCATTTTACTGGTGAGCTCTCTGAATAATGATCTCATAGTTTTGTTGCATTGTGTTCTTACAAAACATGCTTGCTGTTGCAAATTAGAAGCACTAATGAATGCTCATGCTACAGTAGGATTTTAGTCAGTTGTTTGGGGCTTGATAGACAACGTGATGACATCAAAATATATGATGCATATTAGAGGCCCTGTGGATATAAATAAGATGTTGTTGTCATGAAATCCAAATTATAAAATGTTTTTAATGTCACGGTCTGCAGGGCAGACCGGGTGGAGAGAGTGAGGTGGACCCAGGCGCGGATACAGATGGGGAGACTGAATCTCAAACTAAAAGCGAGACTTTATTATGGCTGATACAATGACATGACAAAAACGTCCAGGACAGTGGCTAAACTTAACTAGAACCTAAACTGGAGAATAGTATGACTTAACTATGAAAACTAGGGAGACTGTGGCTATGAGCACTATGAACAAGTTTCGGTGCAGATGCATGCAAGAACTATTAGAAAACCTTGATATGAAGTAAACGCTAACAACATGACCTGCAACGAATCTTGAAAAACACTTGACATGACCTGAGGGATACAACACAGACGACACAACACTGAACAAGGGAGACAGAGGACTTAAATACACACATGAGGTGATCAGGACAAGTGAAGACACACGAGGACACAGCTGACACACATAAACCTAATAACAGAACAGGGGAGGAGAAACTAAATACAATGAATGAAGATCACCAGACTCTTTCAAAATAAAACAGGAAACATGGAGACAGACATGACAAGAACCACGCAGCCATGAAACATGACAGGTAGACGCACAAACCAGGGAGAGATGACAATAGGAAATAAGAAACAAAGGACCAAAACAGCAACCTAGAAATTAACTAAAAGAGCTAAACAGAAACTAGAACACAAATGAATACAAAAAGGTACATTAAACTTAAATACTGGGTCACACGACCCAGTGCCATGACATTTAAGGTATTATATGTGCATGAATACTACAATTTCAGCCTATTGTAACGTGGGCAGTTTCTAGGGAACATGATGACTTTATAATATGTGATTTAGATGAGAACCTCCAGGGGCCTACAATGTACCTGTGTGCCAGTTTCTATGTTTTCTTGGCAAATTAGTAGGATGGGACTCAAACTCAATGATAAATAACATGGTCAAATCTGTGTCAATTAGAAAAGATGCAAAGGTGAAGAAGCATTTTTTTTTTTCAGTTTCATGAAATATAACTGGATACAAGATGCTTGAAATTGCTTGATTTAACTGTCCACACAAACTTGCAACACATTCCAGTGCTCGTAAATCCCAACTGCCCACAACAACCTTGTCCCACAATAGCTGTACCTCCTGACAGCCTCCATCAACCTCTTATCAAGTGGCACTGTCTTCTTCTCCAGTCCTCCACTCAGACAGCCTGACACCCCAGATTCCCATGTCAGAAATAGAGATGGACTGAAGGAGGACAACGACTCAAGGAGAAGCAAACATGCAAAAGAGCACAGGAATTTCTGTTAGGAAGGGAGGGGGCAAAAGTCTGAGCGGCCAAAGAGAGATAGAGTGGGATTTAATGACATGTTGATGACAGGCTGGAGGGGAGTATGCAATACTCCTGCAGGAGCAGAGAAAGAGAAGGGTGTAAGATGAGCCATAGTGGCTTGTAGAGCTGTGAATAGATGTTTGCTCTTTTATACTACAACGTTGTATGTCTTCATACCTGCACTGATCATACATGACGAGAAACAGGGGCAGTGAAATCTCCAGCTGTGCATCAATGTGTAATTTCCGCCTTGGCTAGTTATGGGTCACCGGTTCCCCGAGGCTCGATTTGCTCGAGCATGGATGAATGATCAGTCTGTGGTGCATGAGGGTTATTCCTAATGTGGTGGAGAAACACAGGCTGGAACATAACCCATGTAAACGTCATTAATTACAATTTTACATATTGTTTTTAATGAGGTTCTGCCTGCAGAACCTGGACATGCAACAAGCATGCTTACAATGCAGGGTCAAAGTCACAGAGGCCTGCAGATCATTCAGTGACCCCTGGCAACCACCAGTTGCTAAGGAAATTGTGTATTCCCCAGCTGGTTGACAATAAACTCTTTAAAATTGCTACCAAATATGCACGGAAGATGGTTACTCATCCACAAACACTCACCAGTGGGAGGAAAACTGTGAAAAGTGCAACTGAAACATAAATCAAAACCGTTTGCCTTCAAAATAAAAGTTCCACCTTTTAAAATGTGCTAGCTGACAGTGCAGACAAGTGAGTATCTTCCACACAAACTGCAGCAATCGTTCAACGACCAAAGCAATCACAAGGAGGTTTTCCGTGCAGCATCTTCTTTGCAGCTGATTTCACCTGGAGGAGCCACTCGCCTATCAGTTGGAGAATAGCAATGTGCCCACGGCATCACACGCAAAATCTTCATCAGCAGTTTAACAGGAGGGATGTTTTCGACCTTTTCATAGACAACAGTAATTTCCTGTGCTTCACACAGGTAGTTAGCAGCTCCTGTCTAAACCTTTATATTTACCCAATGAGTGGTAGTTTAAATCTCCTGTTTCCACTGAAAGCATCCAACTGAGGGTCACTTTTGTTTTACTTTCAGCTTCCTTCACTCTCCTGCTTTGACTTTTTTCCCCCTCTCCTCTTTTTCTTTTATCAGTAAGCATTTTTACAGTTACTTCTATTGTTCCCCTATCCATCATTTCATCCCCTGTTTTGTTTTTTTTTTGTTTTTTTTGTCAAAGCTTTCCTGGGAGATTCCATATCCAGTGAGAAGCGGAACTGCAAAGTGAAAGAAATGTATATATATACTATGTAAATGTATATACTGTCAACGCTGTGAAACTTTTTTTGATTTTTCGGTAACAATTTTGAAACACAAAGCTTTTGGGGTTTATTATAATTTAACATTATTATTATTTGAAGGATGCTGTGTCCTTAAACATCCATAAACATTCAAAACCAGATGAGTATTTTTAAGTGCCAAGACTTAGTATTTGAAAAAAGCCTATTTTACTATCAAGACATCATAGCTTTTTTTTTAAAAAAAAAAAAAACGTTACATGAGACAACTTTTTTTGTGCCCATCAGCCTCTAAAATTAAGAATTCAAGATGCATTTTTCAGATGCCTTCTTAGTGTCCTGTTGGAGCGCTGGTTCTCACGGTGAGCTGCGTGTGTGTGTCTGGTGTGTGTTTGTGTGTGTGTGTTTGTGTGTTTTTAGGCTTAGCTGCAGGTCGGGAGCAAAAGCAAAGAACAACAGCCATAACAGCTGTAGAAACAGTAACTTGAACCCGGAAGAGCCTTTGTGGAGGGCCAAAGAATCAATTTGCATTCCAGCAACTATACAATACAATATAAAGATATAACACAAACCATCACTTTTACTGTGCGTGTGTGACCGCCACAGCCAGTGACCCGTGGCCTCAAGCTGACAAACCAGCTTTACAAAATCAGCGTGACCGGTGGATCGTGAGCCTCTTGCATATCGCTCCTTTAAAAATAACTCCACAAACTATAATTTCACAAGAGAAACATCGCAGCTGCCGAGTTATATTTTCTGTGCCATGTGTGGAAATCCCACGGCTCAAGTTCTTCGGGCTCAGCACTCCTCGTGCTAGGTGGCCACTTTTATCTGAAAATAATCAATGGAGCCAACAAGTACAAACATGACCCAAGAAATAAACACACATATTGACTGAAAATGTATCGACGGTCCGGTAAGCTCCGAGCTCTTGTTCGAAAGTATGAATGAGAGCAGAAAAATTGATCTATTTTCAGACGGGCCTGACTTTGGAGATGGGTGATCAGATTTCAGCAGAGATACAGATGGATGATGGGTGGCAGGCGTGTGTGTTTGCGTGTCTGTGCCTGTGTGAGTTTTTACTGGGTCGTGGTGTGGCCGTGGGGGGGTGGAGGGGTTGCTTTGCAGAGAGATTACCCTGTTTGCTGGGAAATAGAGGGGGCAGGAGGCAGATTTTATTTTCTAAGGGGGTCCCAAATCCATTCCTAAAGAGTCACAAGATTATATAGCCGAGGGTGAGCTAGTAGATTACAGGGACGAGGCACCATGTGAACTTCTGCGATGTGAGGTGAGGGATGGAGAACTGTGGTACTCTAAATAATACGCCCCCCAAAAAAACATATCGTTGCTGGTTTTAGGTGGCTGTATAATTTATAACATCTGCTTTCTTAAAACTTTTGTATCTATTTTGATTTCTCATTTATATTTTTAAACCATTTTTGTTCTGTTTAAATATCTCTGAAATGTTTAGCACAATCCCAAACAGTTGATTCTGTTCATCCTGGAGCACGTGTCAAGACGTTTAGGAGAATAATAAAAGTGCATAGATTTTTCGGATTAACATCTTGTTTCTGAGTGACACGCGTTGCTCCACACTAACAGTTTAAGCAGGTTAGCTTTTTTTAAAACATGCAGACATCCACACATTATCACTTGAGGATTATCAAGGCCACTGAAACAGAGGCCATAATAACCCTGCAGAGTTGAGTCTAACTTCAAAAAAGAAATCAAGTCGCCACCTTATCTATGCAGACACACTGCAAACAGTGGAGATTAACCCTGAAAACTGCTTTGTCTGCCTGTTTGTTTGGTGGATCTCCTCCTTTTAGCTGATAAACCTATCGGGGGGGGTGTCTGGTGCACAGTTACAGCTAATCTGTCAAAGTTTTCTCCCTGAAAATGACCTCTGTGCAGTGATTCTGAAATGTCCACTCACTTAAATGTACTAATGGCCATCCCTTTGGGGCATTAGTGTAATTTCTGTAAACAAGAAGGACCATTATGAAGGAGATAAGGAGCCCTCGGAGGACGTTTTATATAGTGACCGCTGCTGGGAGCGATTTCATGTTAAATCGACAGGAAATAATGAACGGTGCTTTAAAAACGCTGCACGCGGCAGTTTTGCGAATGAAAATCAAAAAAGAGAAAAGAACCCATTGCATGGTTAATTTAGAGGTGGAGCAGGTTTTGTAAACAAGAAAATAATGGTCGGATTCGCTGTCACCAAAATGCATGATGTGTATTCCTTTTTCATAAAACAAGGGAGAAGGAAAAATCTCCCCTAGACTACACTGTATATACAGTAAGTGTTCATGTGCCTCCCTCACATAAGCCACAATTTTGCCTCAAGCAGGTGTGCTGTGGTAAGTTGCTGAAAGAGACCAGTCATTGTTTTTGTGAGAACTTCTTTGGTCCCGTAGTTCGGCTTCCAGATGTGCCCGCTGTGCCGTGTGTGACTCACCTGGTTTGTTGAGACACCCGACACAACAGCGTCATACCTGAGCGCTACCAGACATTTCTGTCTGCCTGTGAGGGCTGCCATTAAAGCTATGTCTATTTTGCTTTTACAACCCTTTTCATAATTGTAAATCTCTCCCTATTTCTGATCTTACATTTTCTTGTCCATGTTTCTTTTACTGATTAACCTCATTTCATAATCTCAGTATAACATTTGAGACCTTGAGCTGTAATTAAGAGGACAAACCTCTCAGGCTCTAACACAGTCCGGTCACTTTGGCCGGGTGATTTATGAACTGGTGTTGGCCAAGCGAGGTCACAAAGGGACAGACGATGGAAATGCAACAGCTTACAACATAATCACATGGTAGTTTGTTCCAGTCATCAGACTGTGCTACATCTTAAAACTTGTTCCACTGACCTCATGTGATGCCGTTTTAAAAGTTCGTTAGCAAATCCATAAAGAAAATAGTTGTGGATAACCAGATTTGGCTCTGAGGATTGAGAAAGCGTCGATATATATATAGTACAAATTTAATCTTTTTCTATTTTAGATTGCCTAACCTTCTAGAGTCCTACTCAGAGTACGCCAAACCTTTGTAATATTAACTTGAGTCCTTAATTAACACCATTATTACTATACACCATTGTGATTACAAAGGTAGCTCCACTACAAAAAGAGATCTTGGATATAAACACAATTAACTCATCTTCTCTCAGGTTTGGGCTTTTGTTATATAATTAAGCCAGACTCACACATCTTTGTGGGGTTGCTTTTCTCTTAAGTAATTGCAGTGTGTGGCACAGAGCCCAAGGCAAGCAATGAAGATGATCAGTCAAAGAGCAAACAAAAACAAAAACAAAAAAAAACAAAACAAGAAAATAGTGTGTTCCTGTCTGTGTTTTGTCTCTGTAGATGAGGGGGAGGGGGAGATATTTGTACTGCACTGTGAGCCAAAAGTGAACCAAATGGCAAAGGCCTACAGGACTCTGAGAGTGTGGCGGTCACACACCTGTCTGACAGGACTATAAGCGATGAAAGAGTTTTACGCCCTGGGACCAGTATGAGCATGTGCGCACGAGTGAGTTGGATTAACGTTCGAGTCCCCAGAGCCGAAAGTGCTTTGGACACGCTACATAAAGGAAGTTGTGTCGGCATCCGTCAGATTATTTCTTAAACTTCTCGCAGAACTCAAATTACAGCAGGCTAATGACAAGCCGTGGCAGCAAACCGGCATCGACAAAGGCAGGATGTGCTCTAAGTGGAATGACTCCATCATTAATTTCCCTGTGCTTTTCCTGCTTTGACACATAAATGCCTGCTTGCTGAGGAAGGTCTTGCCCATAACCACACTGGCCCTGAGATGAGATCTTATCAGGCAGACTAAGAGAAAACACCTGTGAGAGTCTACTGAGGGTCTTAAGTGCATATAAAAAAAACAAAACATGATCACAAAAACCCTGGTACCTACTCAACCTGAAATCCAACATGTCCACTGACATTCCCATGCTTTGACTTTCAGAAAAGGAGTGACTGGGATTTTACCCATTGTTTTGTTTTTTAATGTACTTAATGACTTTTAATTTGTATTGTTTAAGCATGATAAGCCTTAATGCACTAAACAGATGTAATATTTAAAATAACTCTAATATACCACTGCTTTAAAAGGAAAAACTGGCAATAGAGTCCAAACCCATTTTTGGCTGCAGGCTGTGAATATGTGCTGTAAAGTTGAGCGTTATGTCACTGCAACCTCCAGGGACTGACCCACTTTTTGAGCCAGCCTGAAGTGGTCATTTGAGGAACTGTGCTGGCTACCTTTTCACCCCAGATGTTGCTTATTGTGTCCCCAGTGGGTGATTCGTGTGTATCTAGCAAGTAGCAACAATGTAACCTTGAACTTCATGTCATGCAAGAGCACGTAGTCGTGCATAAACATCTGTTCTTTCTAACTCAACATGCACAGACGTCTATATTTTTTTTTTTAACTCTGGGTTTTCAGAGCTAATGGAGGCTGACAAAATTGCATTACCAAACAGCTTGCATGGATTAAAGTAGCCTTAACCCAAAGACCTGTAAACAGATGTCATCAGTGGTGCTCTTTGGTCTCACTGTTCATCAGTTTCATGACAACTTTAGTGTGTCTTGTTAAATTTAAAGAAAGAAAGCTGTGATAAACCAGTCTCCAAGGAGTCACCAGAGACCACAATCCTAACCTGAAATAATGATAGCCTTCCAGCTTTTGTCTAGGCAGAGATTTGGTAACTGAATCTACTATCAAAGTGACCAAAAATCTTTAACCTATGCCACTTTAATCTTTTCTTCAAGAAGATGTCCACATAAATAAAGTCAGAACTCATGAAAACTGCAGTACTTGCAGTACTTGTGTGTTGTTTTATTTCTCTTCAGCTTGTGATCTCAGCAAAACTGGTTTCGGGCACCGATAAGCAGCTCATTATTTCTTAGCTCCTCGAGATGCATTTTAAACAAAACTACCAGACATCACAGACTCCTCAAGTACCCAGTTTTGTCTCTGTGCGCTCTCTCTCGTGTCCCCCCGTGTAAACTGCCAGCTCTGCCTGCTCGCCTTCTGATGCTTTCATGCTCTACAAACCCCATTTCCACCGAGCATTGCTGACTTGATGTCATGAAACTAAAATATGGACCTCAAAACATCAAGACAGTAGTCGTCAGAATTTCATCACCCCACCCAACCCGAGCCATCTACCCTGCTACCAAAAATCAGCCCTCTTGGAAAAAATGTTCCGTCTGAGTTTGTTTTAAAGATGCAAGAAAGCCGAGTTTGTCACTGAGCTGCGAGTGGGGAAAGATCTCTTCTGACTCAAACTGAGACTGCTGATGGGAAAGTCTGTACACAGCTAGTGAAACTCCCTGATTTCCCATGTCCCATTATGACAGGATGAAATCTGACTGACAGTATAAACATATGGAAATAATGGCACGAAAAGCATGGGGTTGAGTTCAGGTTAGGCTCACTTGGATCATTATTGTGAGATGCCAAATTCATATAGAAATGCCATGAAAGACTCCTAAATTTAAAAAGGAAGCTCTGTTCTATCTGAGGAAACATGACACAGTAAGAGAGAGGAAATGGGTGTGAAAAACAGGACATGAAAGAGATGAAGGAAGCGGTATATGAGGGGGAAAATGGGCTATTTTTGACAGGGTATCTGATCAGACTGTTGTCATGTTTATAAAAGACAGATTTGATGTAAATGTGAAAGACAGGAAGGCAGAAAACAGGACAGTCGAATATAAGCTATACAAAATTTGAGAGGTGAAGAGAGCCCCCTGCTGGCCAGAAGCAGAATTTTGTGTTCTGGAAACATTAAAAAAAATTTTTACAAAAAGCTTCGAGTCAAAGCTTCTAAATACAGTCATCACAGAGATCAGCAAATAAAGCTGATACACATCACATTTTTTTCCTATGTGGCTGAAAAGTTTTTTCAGTCACATGTTTATACCTTACAAGACTTTCAGTGCAATAGTCTTTATTATTATATACCGAAAACAGCAGAATAAAACATGGAAAAAGGCATAACCACAAAAGAACAGAAATAATACAATAATAAGCCAAATTTGTTTTAAATCACAACATTTTAAAAGTCAAAAAACTCACACATTTCAGTCTCAGACACAACCACAAAATCCAAGTCATCTGTTTTACCGGCTTCATCTCACCAGGCGTGCATACGTGTCAAGTAAATGTGCTCCACATTTTGCATTCCTGGAGTTTGAGGGAAACTCAGAAGATTATGTAGTATCTACATCACACTGGCAGATTACCTTTCTATAATCCGCTGCCCTCTGAACAGGTTAAGTGAGATAATCCTCGTCTAATCCAACTATCACTGCCTTTAATCTCTTAATCCGGTTTTTGTTAAACTACAGATTAGATCAAGTTTGCTGACAGGTGTGGAGGCACGTGTTGGTGGTGAAAGAAGCACTTTAGCGAAGTAACTACAACTGCAAAAACAAAACACTGCCGTGTGCTGCCTAAACCAGTGTTGTCTTCACCAAATCCTGCTTCACTACTTTCTGTGTGCTGCAGTGTTAGATGCTAAAGATCAAGTCCGGCCTAGGTGCCCACCTCATCTCCCAGAAATAGTTCAATAGAATTCAATAAGCATAGCATAACGACTTTTAATAGAAGCAAGTTTTTTTCATAAGTAGTAGTGGACCTGACACATTACCTCTGGCTCTGTGCAGGCGGAGAAATGGAAGCTCTCTTTGTTAAATGTCACATATGATGTATACTTCCTCTTTACTCTTACATAAATAGACTGACCTTTAAGTAATGGGGAACCAAAGATTACAAAAAAAATAAATAAACAAGAATACTGATTTTCTTTTTATGTCTCAACCAGCAACCAGGCCATTGGTAGCAATGTGGCTGTGAACACACGTTTTCTGGAGCGTATAATAGCTGACAATACAGAGGGACTTCATGAGGCGCCAGTTTAGTTACAGGATATCCTTTGCAAAATTTACCCTCCTCCTACATCTACCACCCTCCTCATGTTGTTTATTTTCTTTTACTTTCTCCTTCACCGTGTTTCTAATTGGTCTTGGTCTTCAGCTCTGCCAGCTTGCTCGTAACAAAGTTCCACTTGAAAGACGCATCCTCGTTGCCTCCTCCCAGCGAGACGTACTTGGAGAAGCTATTGCTGCTCCTTCCTCCCCCTTCGCTCTGCTCTCCCTCAGTGACCTGCCCATCCTGCTGGCTTTCCGCCCCTCCAGCCTCTCTCACCCCTTCCTCACCCTCCCCTGTCGCTGCCTCGTTTTCAGCAGCAGCGGCAGCGGCTGCTGCAGCTTCGGCCTGCTTCTTGGCTGCCCAGTTGGACGCAAAGCTATCCCAGAATCCCGTGCGCCTGGTCGGTCGCGGAGGCTCCTCGGGCTTTGCTGCAAGTGGACTGAGAATTTAGAAAAAGCAGTAGGTGCTTTAAATTACGACTCATCGCTAGATTTTAAATAACGAAAGTAACGAAAGTATTAAAATAAAATAGAAACTTTTTAAGAAGGGCTTCAATCGTTCATTCGTGAATATGGCGAAACAGTCAAAGTAAGTATCCTAGATTTTCAGAAAATAAGAATTTATGTCTTCCAGTTATTACTTTCACTTCTATTTGTGTTTTAATTAAACCTTTTTTCTGCCAAACATTTCGTTGAGTCGGTGCAACAAAAATAAAACTTCAACTTTATGAGTTACAAAATATGATAAAAGTGTGATCTGAGTTGGAAAGTGTAAAGCTCTGTTTCACCAACACAAACAACATCAATGTGATGATAAAAAGATGATTTAAAAAAAAAATCTCACTGGTCAGCGACAGGGGGGCTCTCAGTCTCCTCTAGGAGCTGGTGTTCATCATCTTTGTTGAAGAGTGCTGATAGCCGGTTCCAGCTTTTAGCTCCCGCCCCCTGCATCTGGACAAGGTCAAAGGTCAAAGTAGGGACTTAGTGCTGTCAAATATCACTTGACTAATGCTCTTCTGTCATATCTTTAGACATATGTTTAGCATGAACATTTGCATAGATATTCTCACTTTACTTACTGCATCTGTGACCGTTTTATAAAGTATTTGTGACGTCTGTGTGATTAGTAAACAGACAGAAACTACCCTACAAGATTTACTAGCCCTGCCACATACTTTCCTGGCCAGCTGGGAGACAGCGTTGGGCCCCTCATCCTCCTGCACCGGACTCATATCGTTCTCCACCTCTGTGACCTGCAACACCAGTAAACAGAACCATCTTTATTAACCTGTCCACACACGGCAGTATCCCAGTCACACTGTCTGAGTTTAACGCACAACACAGAATTAGCGCACAGCAGTCGCCATCTGGTGCGTATTGTGGATACTGCAAGCTGAAGCAGATCTAGTTTAAGACCTAAAGTCACACATGACACTCTTATATGGACTGCTGGAGACTAAATATAAATTGCCACCATAGAAAATTGTTGAATATTTCTTTCTTAAAACTAACTTTAACATTTTGCACATGATATTTTAACTGCTTGTTTTATCTCTTGACCAACTTACTAATTACTTAATTGTAGTATTTCCACATCAGTGGATGTCTTGACATGAGGAAGACCATTAGTCAAACGCTTTAGCTTTCTCTCATTTCACTAGAACGTGTGAAGCAACGGCGACTCAAATAGCAGTGATGACATCTCTGCATATCTCTCTAGATGGAAACTATCTCTCCGGATTCCCTGCCGTCCTTGCAAATGCCCGGGCAGCTCAAGAGGCCACAATGTGAAGCAGTCAGCTGACAGATCTGAATACGCCAGTGCGGAACCTGGCTATCTGTCTCATCCGCCTGTCAGCCCGTCACTCACTGGAATGCCAACTAATCCGTTTGTTCAGCTCCTGTGCAGGATCGGATTTCTCAGCTCTCTGGAGATCTGGGTCAGCACAACACTGTTTCATGAGAACCAAGTCCTGCATCGAGTGCAGGTGTTGCAGTGAATATGAGCAGTGGGAAAAGTACTCAGGTGTTTAATCCAACAAAAACCACTAAAAAGATAGTAACAGTTACTGTTACAGTTACTGATGCAAGTTCCAGTGAAGCTTGTTTTAACCGTTTCATTTACAGCACGGATATCTGACCCTTGAAAAAGTTACTCCAAGACATCCTGAAAGCTTTAAAAGGTAGAAAAAAACAAAGACAGTTCTGCTTCACATGAGCGTAATCATCTATTAGTCCTTTCTCTGACTTCTTTCTTTTTGTGATAAAATGTTTTTATGTTTAATTAAGTGACCACAGGCATCTGAAATATGACTACAGACCGAGATTCAGTAATGCTTTTATGTAAGATGATACCAACCGAAAAGGGCATTCAGGGACTGCTGAAAACATCACATAGTCCTTTTACTGTTGCCTGTATTTCAGTTAAAAGCTGTTTTATTATTGCTGTAAATGCTTTTATGTATCGGGATTTCATTTAGAGTCCACATTTGTCTAACAAAAAATACTAAAAAAGTAGATTTGATGCATGTAGATTTGTATTCGCGTGTTAGTAAACACAGTTTCATCAGAGTTGACTTTGCCAGCCTGCATTGAGGCCAGCATTGCTGTTTCCAGGCCGAACATCTGTCTTGAAGTTCCCATTGCATGGAAAACAAATCAGCCCTGTAAGCTCATCTGACGCTGTGATGAATAAGAAATGATCAGCAAAACAAAACCAGCTGACTTTCTGACTTCCGTGCCAACAATTATGTCAGCCTTCATTTACTTTACAGTGTTTCTGACAAACAAATTAATGAGCAAATGTGGAGAAACGTGTATATTCTGTACCTCCTCAGCAGTGTCCTCCTCCTCATATTCAGGATTAATAGTCTTCAGCACTTTGCTTTTATAAACCTTCCACACTGGATTCATTCTTGCAGAAATAGATGCTCAACACTTGAGGGCAAAACCTGTGAAGATGCCTCTGCAATCCACCCTCCGCCAAGTCTCCGCGTCCAGCTTCAGCTCAGTTGGGCCGACTTTGGCCTGTTTCCATGCGTAATGTTCTCAGCAGATTATAAATGCAGGGAACTTTTTCAGAGCTGAGGCCCAAACTTTGTCATGCTGCTTCTCCTGCTCAGATTATGTCTGTCTCATTAAGCCAGCAGGGCTGACAGCTGCTTTCATCCCCACAGAGTGTCTGAACAGGTAAAGCTAGGAAGTTGTGCTGCTTGTGCAGCCGCCTACGCAGGTGTACACACACACACACACACACACACACACTAATTGTCAGCGTCACGGTACTGCCTTGGTTACCTGGAAACAGGTGTGGATTTCCTCATTCATATTTCAGAGGGTTTCTTTTGCAGAGCCAGAGGTCCATTGTCATCCTGTGCTGGTAGGATGGCTCCTATAACCTTGCTACACAAACACACCAATACAAACCAGCTTTTAATAAAGTTGGAACTACTGTATAAAAGGTAACTAAAGAAAAACTAATTAAAATTATTCCATATACTGCTTAACAAATGTTCAAAAATTAAAAAGAAATCTAAAATGACACAGGTTACATTTTATGATCTTTCCAGTTTACTGCAACATAATTGCAAATGTTTGCCTGAACACGGGGTGTGCAGGTGGTCACGGCTATACAAATGTAAAAGGTTGTACATTTACACCTTGATCTATTTTGTGTACATGAGCACAGAGCTTTGAGAAATTCATGTTCGAACAACATCCTCCCCTTCCTCCCTTCCTTCCTTCCAAGTCTCGTCTTATTCGAGGTGAGAGCTGGAGAGGGGGATTGTGTAAAAACATTGCAACAGTCGCTTGTAATATGAACTGTACTTGAAGTAACTCCTCTTTCACTGTCACCTGGCCACTTCCTCGCTGTCCTCCTCTCTGCCGCTGCTATTGGCTGCTGTAACAGATGAGTCGAACGCCAGTCAGATTCAGGCGCCATGCAAGTTTTTGGGTTTTTTTTTTTGTGACTGGTCGCCTGGCAACCCAAGCGGGCTGGCTAGTTTCATGTAGATAAAGAGAGGAGTATAAAGCTCTGATGACAGATTGGATTTCAGCAGCCACAACACAACCAGCCGACTACACAAATACGCCATGTTTTGCTCACCTGGCTCAAACGTTATGGGTTGAGTGACAGAACTTTGACTGTGGAGACAAACTCAAACATCAGTACCATAACTGATCGCTGCAGGGAAGGATTGATCATGATCTTGATTATCAGCAGAGAAATTTGAGCTGTTCTGTTGCCCTCTTGATCCTGGTTTTGATTACCATACAGACATCTACAGTAATGAGGCTGTGAGGTCGGGTAGATCCATACGATCAGCATGAATTATGAATGCAAGTCTATGGACGACACATCTACGCATAAAGACGGATGGAATTTGGTTATTTGAACAGCAGCCAGTTTGGGCAACCTGAGGAGCTCAGGTTTCAGACTGGGAAAGGTCACACCCAGGGATTTATCAGTTACCACAGCACACACAGGCCGTAGATTGCTATGGATGACTGACATGTTATGACCTACATATCTTTTAAAGCATTACAAAGGAAGCTGGAAAGTAGTGTAACCAGTATGTGTCGGGATATTAAAATAAGTTTGAGAGAAAATTGATCAAATTAATTTAGGTGCCGTTGATAAACTGGTGGAATGAGGCTTATTCAGCCTCAGTATCTGGATTTAAAGTGCATATTACTCCTCAAACTACAGTTTTGAGACGTTTACAACAGACATATTTTTCTGAAATAAACTTGTCACAGGAGAAGTACTACCACAAATCCATCTACCTGAGTACTGTACTTCTATAAAAGCTTGAAATATTCGAATGCTTTTGTGATACTTTACATTTTTAACCAATTCAATTTCAAATTGTTAAGTTTGTAAAAGAAAATAGACACTTATACCTGCGGATCACTGCAAGGATAATACCCCTAAGCTTTTAGACCACAGGTGGTTGGCTCAGTTATAATTTTGATCTCTTTATAACCTTATAAAAAGATAAATATTTATAATTAAATTAAAACTGATCAGAACTGAGTTCATCTTACTGGTGCATCCCCTTGCACAACAGTCCCAGTTTTTCATGTGATCTCATAGGAAAATGAATTGCCTTGTTTTGGACTATTTAAAAGCACAGCACTAACTTGGGCTTTCCAGCCCTGTGAAGGACCGGTGACTTGCACAGGGTATACCCTGCATCTGGCCCCGAGTCAGCTCCAGCCCCCATCCTGAACTGGATAAGTGGTTTATAAAATAGATGCATGGAGGCCTTTCCACTGAATAACAAGAATTTTAAAGTTAGAGAGGCAAGGTCGAGATGTGTAGAGCAGGGATAGCGGATATAATGAAAAAAAAGGTCGTTGAATATGGAAGCGCCAGGTAAGAGGAAAAGAGAAAGATCACAGAGGTGGTTTCTGGGGAAAGGACGTGGAGAGGATAGGGTGGGATGGAGGCAGGTGATCTGCAGTGGGAGCAGGCAAAAGAAGAAAAATAGAACTACAAGTTAATTTTGATTGATATTCTAATAAGTTTGCATGAATAATATCTGAACTTCAAACACTGGAAATATAGTTTTAAACAAAAACAATTGTAACTAAACACATCCATTTATTATACCATAAATGGAATTTTTGAGTTTTGACCCATTACATAATATTTAATGAAAATATTTTCTATTGTTCAGTTGTTTACTTAATACTTCTTAGCCTCTTTGATAATATCTCTTTGATAATATCTCTGGGGTTCTTTTAACTAATAAGTCACTCAATCAGTTTTAAAATAAATTAATGTGAATGTGAATTAATGTGAACAGTCACAGCAGAAGACTGTACATCTTATAATCTTCTTTTCTTGATTTTTATTTACTTTAAAAACTGGCATTTACTTTTTTATTACCTCCTCTATCAGTTCTCCACAATAAACACGAACAACCTCAGATCACCGCTAGGTGGCTCAAGAATCCTTAACAATGCTGGACATCAGTGTCAGAGAACCCTGAGGCGGCAGTCATCTCCTTTATTTCAAATGTTAAATGATTAAGGCTGCGATTTTATCACACACACACACACACACACACAAAACTGAATAAGAATACAATGCAATATAAAGAGTATATTTAATAGTAGGGAGTGTGATTGCATCAAACGGATTTTCTTTATTGAAAGAGGGAACAATAGGATTTGGTTGCCTTATAATCATCATATTTGCATTGCAAATAAACTTTGTACTGAAGTCGGGGTTGTGGTGGTTGATTTGGCCTACTTGACAATGTTCGTTTAAGTTATTTCCAATTTCTATTAGGCCCATTGTATTTGTATGGTTTTGTGACAGAGGAACTTTTTGTGTTTCACACAATCCAGAAAAGTTTTCTATCTATATTTAGGCCACAGCTCTTTGTCTCAGAGCAGTTTCTTTTGTATCTGAATGTCGGAGAGCAAGTATATTTGCATTTCAGCCGGTCCTCCTTAACAGGAGGTGGCTACCCAGAGACAGGAACTGGCCTGCTCGATAAAAAACGAACTAAAGCCTGCTTTGATAGTTTGACTGCTGGCAACACGAATTTCCCGAACAGCTAGCAAGACAAAAACAAAAAAATAAATCTACTATTCTTGTTTCCATGATACCAAAAAAGGTTTACCTATGTGGAGGTAGATAAATACTGCCTCCTGTTGGTTCTTGCGAACACGATGTGCAGGAGGTCCCTGAGTTCATCTATGTGCGCATCATATCTGTTTTGACCACTGGGGGGAGACATATGAAATAATTTCCTGTTTCAGTGGGTTATTTGAGAGATTTGGAACACAAAGTACAGAACACAGTGTCCTGAATGTCATACATATACTGCCTCTGCATACATGCTACAGTGTTAACATGTCTCTCCAAACACAGAGATATTAACAAGCGAAGATGGATAGCCGCATCTTTACTAATCTAAATGTAACTGTGCAGACGCTGCTTCACCACATTCAGTTTTCTGTGCACAGTGCTACATTTTCCTTTGCCATGCCTGAAATAACAGCCAACTGAAATTAGGAAGATTTTGATATATGTAAGCTAAACAAAAGGCCCTGGATATGCTGAAGCTCTATCGCCTGAGCAGGCATCCCACCACACAGGAATGTCATTCATTTCAGTGACTAAGCTTAAAGCTGGTTTCCTCTTTCAAGCTTCTCATTGTTGTAAAGCTGATATCATAACCTCTTTTTTCATTTTATCATACAAGAGTTTAACTGCAGTGAAGTTAAAGACATTTGCATCTTAATGCTGAGGTGGTGTTAATGTTGTTACTTTATAACCCAACACATTTAATTGAACCCAGCTTTAATACTGTAAGTATGTAGTATATTATTTATTGTATAGTTTATTAATTGTGCTTAAACAAAGTTGAATGACAAAATATTTGTGTATATTCATGTAAAAAGTCCTGGAGTAACTTTATTGTAGAGCCTGTGCAAAGAACATTTCACTGCATTTGTACTGATTGACATTGGCCAGTTACTTTAATCCATTATAATGCATCATATTTTGTTATCTCATGGGCTTACTGATTTTATATAAAAAATATTTTCAACAAAAAAGATGCATTAAATTAGTATTGCAAATCTAAGTCCTCACGTTGCACTACAGCGTATTGTTGCTCTCAGTACTGGTGTAAAAAAAATACCCTTAAAAACCATCGTGTGTGTTGAACATGCGCTGTTCAGGAAAAACACCCACAAGTCAGTGCAGGTGAACTGGTTGACCTGCTTTAAAAAAATACATTAGAACTACTTTGCAGTTAATGCCCTTCGCAGCAGGCATTGACTCATATCTGTGCTCTCCTTTCTTCTCAGCTCACACTTGTCACAAGACAAGATACTCATATTCGCTGGCATATGTCTATTTAAGAGTTTGTTGTTCAGCCTCCTGCAGCGACTTGGAAGGGAAAAGTTAAATTCCTCTTCTGTGTGCGCGGGTCTGTGAGCTACAGCGCTGATGCATGTGTAAATGCACACCGGACAAAATGTTTCTACACCAAAGGAGATCTAAGTGTAAAAGCAGATTGATGCAAAGAATACGACCCTACGGTCTTCGAGGGCAGTATGGCTCATGTGCTGAATAGGTGTGGCATAAAGTCACATGTCTGGAATGAAAACCAAAGACATATCCAGTGTGATTATCTGTGGAATAAATAAGGGATTACTCCAGCTTCATGAATGCTAATTTGTAAGTGAAAATTCAGCTATAATGATAAAATACTACATACTATAATGAAATGAGTCAGAGTCATTTGACACATACAACATGAATTATATAAGTAATAGCTTTGCTATTTGTTGTTTTTTTCCCAAATAAAATGTTATTTCATTTTACAGCTGTTTAAAAATGGTGACATATGGTTTAACAGCTTCAGCTGGTGACAAGCATCTAAAACGTCCTGGGAAAAAAGATGTCTGCCTACTCTAGGAGATCATGAACCCAGAAGCTCTTTGCTATATTTATTCTGTGCAGTGTCTGAAAAATATACTCATATACTCCAGTGTTGAAGATCAAGGCAAACACAGCTGAGAATTTTAGACTAAAAGGATCTGACATTCAGCTATAAGCAGTTCACACCGCTGCAGCGAAATCTCCGTATGCAGGTCAGTAGGTCAGACTGCAGGAGCGCTCGATGCCCTCTCACTCACGCAGTACAGCACATTAACTGAAAGGTCTGACATTTTGAAAAATACGTCTAATGGATTTTTTTTATACAAGCTGAAGAAGAAGCTGCAGCAGAAATCAGCCTGTCATATTCAAAAAAGGGAAATTACAATGATTCCCTAGAACCGACCACACGAAAATCTACAGTTCTGGTCCACAGTTTACATCCACTCATTACGGGTGTGAATGTCACTGTAATTTTGGGCTTGTAATGACTTCTTTCAACTGTTGCTTCTCCAGCGTAGAATGATTCACATCTGTGAGTTAGGTGCACAAGTTTTAATTTTTTTGAGATGTTCTCCCACGCAGGGTCAAAAGTATACATAGAGGCTCAAACATGTATGCACAAATACTTAAATCTGTGATACTTGAAAAGGCCAAAGCCTATAAACCTCTCATTATTGACTACAAATGGTAGTTTCTTTTTGCCACCATACAAAGGGATTTGTTTGACAGCACTTACTGGACTTACCAAGACTTAGGAAAACAGTCAAGCCCAATGTAAGAGCTGCCAAACATCCAGCCAGAATTAAGCTTACTGGTGTCAAAAGCATCTGGTGGAGGTGCAACTTGCTACAAGACCCTGTAGGGCAGGGGTGCTCAATCCCAGTCCTTGAGAGCTACCATCCTGTAGCTTTTAGATGCATCCCTGCTCCAACACAGCTGATTACCTCTGGTTTGATTACCTCTTCAGCATGCCATCAAGTTTGGCAAAGGCCTCATACCAAGCCATTCATTTGATTCAGGTGTGTCAGAACAAGAATGCATGTAAAAGCTGCAGGACGGTAGCTCTCGAGGACTGGGATTGAGCACCCCTGCTGTAGAGTATGGCAGCTGCCAGTTATGTCTTATAGGACAACTGACAGAAAAGCAATCAACAAAAAGGTCAGACTTACAAATGTAAATGTTGTGAAACAGGAGATGCTCAAACCTATGAAAAAATACCTCATATTATTATGGACTAATTATCGATTAGAGATCAAAACTGTTTTTATACCAGACTGTAAACTGCCATGTTTGGAGGAAAAGAGGCACTGAGACAGGCTGAAATAAACTGAATAAGTGACAAGAACTCCCAAAAATCAGTCAATGCAAAGAATAAACCTCAAAGAGACAGTGAAACAAGTTGTGGCAAAGAACAGGCCTATTTATACACACACAAGGTAATCAGGATATAGGACACAGGAGGGTAACGGGACACAGGTGAGGGTAGTCATGCAGTTAAAGGAAATGCCATAATGAAACAGGAGGGGAAGTGAAACTAAATGAAAGATGCAGGAGACAAATGATCATCAAAGTAAAATAGGAAGTTAATAACAACCACACTAAAACAAGGACACCCAGGCTGTGACTGAACAGAGTGGAAGACAAAAGGGAGATGAGACAGAGGGAGAAATATAAATGATAAAAAGAAGTAAAGGCTCACAATACTAAGAAATTACCAAGAATCAAAGCTAGATGTTAAAAAAAAAAAAGATCAAAAATAAAAATTAAGTAAACCAAAGATACCTAAAAATAAACAAGACTTCAATTTCTGGAAACTAAAAACCCTGAGCTCAAAAAGCCAGGAGGACAGCAGTAAATATGTTCATTCTGTGGGGGTTGACTCGTTTTTGGAGCCTCAAGTAAACATTCAACTTTTATCCCATAAACTTCAATTTCTTTAGAGATGAAGTTACTATTTGGACCAAACATAAGACACATGTGAAAAACTGTCCTCTTGCACGAAATAGTAAATTAAATAGTCCCCATTCATTAATGAACTTACTAACATTTTTTTTTTTTAGCTAGCTCCACTCATTACAGCTAAGCTAACTGTCTCTGCCAGAGGTAGCCATACACAGTATTCCCAAATGTTCCCAAATTGGTGAAATACATGAAAAATCAAATATCTTTTCAGTAAATTAGTGGATGTTTATAACTGTGTAACTATAAATCTTATTAAAATGACCATAGTAATTTATAATTGTCTCATAAAATGTCCTCATGTCTTAAAAATCAGTCGGGTAGAATCAAACTCATGCGTGCTTTATTAATGCAAATGAGAACATGTCTAAATGTAAATGTGATATATCACATGGGTTCTTAGTAAGGTGTGGTGAGTCGCATAAGCTTAAGCAATTAAGTGTATCACCAAAAAGCAAACAAAACATTCAGTGAGAATTCCTAAAAGTAATCAAACAGGCATGTTTTGATCGTTTACAGCCACCTGTATGAAGGAACGCACTGACATTGCCCCGTAAAATCAGACAAAATGCACGTATCAGCATGCAAGAGTTTTTTTGTAATGTTTAATCACCAGTGATATCGATCAATGGTGTGCACGTTGCAAAGAGTTGTGCATCCGCGTGTTTTTCTATGGTCTACATTGCATGTTTCTTTTACAAGGACCTGCAGGCGTGTGAGTTTCAGTGCGGTTGCTTCCTGTCGTGCCAGCAGTTGTGTAACGCACAATAAAATGCCCTTTCACAGCTCCTCTTACCTTCCAAAACAGGATTGTATTGTCATTATGTTTCCATCATCGTCATTTTGGCATTAGGCTCCTGGTTTACATAAGAACTCTCAAGGTTATTAGTAGCAATGTTTTTTAACAACTTTTAACAACAAAAGGACACTTCTGAAGAAAGTACACCTCTCTAACTTTCTCATTACTTGTGCAGGGTTGCAGGTAGATTTTACAGTTAGCAGTATATGCAGTGTTTGCAAAGGGCATAGCATTTGAAAAAGCACACAGTTTGCAGTCTAATCGTATTCCATTATAGAGCAATAAAATGAGGAAATGTGGAGACAGTGAAGAGGTGCAGCACAGTAGTGCTGCATTTAACACTGCCACCTACTACAACATCTTGCTCAGATTGGGCCTTTCTGTTAGCAGCTTGTATTTGTTTCCGGTGAATTGCACCCACAGTCCAGAGACATGCCCGTTAAGTTCATTTGTAAGGGTGGATGTGAGAGTAAGTGGATCTGCGTTGTTTTGGCCCTGTGATCGACTGGTTAGCAGTCCAGTGTGTATGGGTACCTGTGGAAATGAACCCAGCTCTAATCCCAAGTAACCTATTTTATCAAACAGAGTAAATAACATCACAGCTCAAAAGCTGCAGACTGTTTTGGTGTGGCTCTTAGTGGACATACACAGCCAACTTCCACATCTGCAAAGGTGTTAAACGATATACCGATACCAACTATGTACTAGCATCCAGATGACATCTTTTTCAGTTATTTAGGCAAGGCAAGGCCAAAACCACATTTATTAAAATGGGGTGGCTCCAAATAAAAATAGTCAACATTCTAAACTTCAGTTCATTAACTTTTTAAAGGTTTGGTCCATTGTGAAATGACAGCTGGGAAACACCTTTGAAATATGACTCAATGTTGAGACACAGTGCTGTTTCCTAGAAAAGTGCTTCTCTTGTAATTAATTTCAGATATACTGAATCTCTATGAAACCTGCTTGATAGTTACTTCAGTAATATTTTTGTAGTATGCTGGTGTATTTATGTATGATTGTACAATACGTGCAACAGTTTGTTATTTGCACACTCACAAAATCCCCTGAAGACATCAGTGAGAAAGTCCAACCCTTTTGTCTAACTGTATATGTGGTCGCATGCCTGTTTATACTTTTTTTTTACTGGATATAACCTGTTCAAACCGGCTGTGAAGCGGTTACATCCAGATTTTAAATGCATGGATGAAGGTAGTTTCCCCCCCGCAGTCGGCTTGCTGTTTCGCTTAACAAGAATTTGAAGTTATTGGCCAAGAAGAAACACGTTCATAGTCGTACAAGAAGAGTCAAAAGATTCATTCAAAGATTTAAAGCAGATGTGAACTATGATGGAAATATAGATGCACAGAGATCATGAAATTGGTAGTAGCTGCACTCAAAGGTAATATAGAAAAAGGTCTGGCTTCTTTTATATACAGTAAAATAACTAAAACTAATAATCATACGTGTGTGTGAGCAGATGTGATCATATATAAATATGCTTGTTGGGGGGGGGGTTATATGGCAGCGTGTTTGCAAGCGTAAATAAATGATCAGTGTACATGACAAAGCTGTGAATCATGTTATGCAATTGAGCCAAATGACCTCGTATGATGCAGCTCAAACAACTTCTTTCTTTCACCATTGCCAATCCTGGAGCTTTGACCTTAATATATCAATTATCTGATAGCTCTTTTGGGTGTCGAGGCGCCACTCGGATACAGAAAAAAGTTCACAAGCGAGCACTGGCAGTAAACTTTCTGGTGCTGGGTGTCCTGTTTCAAGTGGATGTAACCTCGTAGTTTACAATTAACATTCATACGAAGCACCACATGCCTCTGCACCGCCTCTTGCAACACCCGTCTCTCAGATATCCATGCACACCTGTCTTTAAATGTTGCCTCCAAAATTAACCTGCGGTAGCCTGTTAATAGTATCAGTGAAGAGGTAGAGGGGGCTGCTCCCGTTGGAAGATTAGATGGAAGGCTCAGGGGGATCAGAGGAATGAGATGTGGGGATTAGGACGCAACAGCTATCATTCAACACTGAATTCTCTTTATAGCAGTGTTGGGTGTGGAAATCTGGAACAGCCTCTGATGTATCTGGAACTAAATCAGGTGCTGGGTGATACAGCAGTGACAGAAAAGGAGATGGGGAAGGGGGTTGGGAGATACCAGAGGAGCGTGTCTTTCGTTTGGACATGATCGACTTGTGTGGCACGGAAAACAAGGCATTTAATGTAAGCCCAAGTTACAAAGCTGTTCTTGACTAAAGCTTTGTTATGTACAGTAAATACACACTCCAGCATGCAAGCTCATAGATCAAAGCCCATAAAGATGCAGGGATAAGCAGCTGACACAGTGAAAATAGAAAAAAAAAACAGAAAAAACAGAAAAAACACATTACATAACAGTTATGCACTGATTTGCACGTCATTGAGTGAAATAAGTATTTGATCCCTACAACCCAGCCAAAATTCTGGCTTCCATTGATTGGTTGTGTGTTCATGTGGTACAATTTTACAATCAGTTAATTATAGATACCCCCGATCTCAGCTTACTAGGTGTATAAAGCACCAGCCTCTCCACCATCATGGTAAGATCAAAGAAAAGGTGTCAAGGACAAGACAGCTGAATTTCAAAAGAGTTCAGTGGGCTACTACACCATCGGCAACAAGCTTGGTGAGAAGGTGACAACTGTTGGTGCAAGAAATATAAAATGACTATCAATCGCCCTTGGCCTGGAGCGCCAAACAAAGTCTGCTGGTGGATCAATCCAAAACTACACAGGAGGAGTTTCTTCATAATCTGAAGGCAATTGGAACCACAGTCACCAAGAACACAATCGGTAACACACGACACCATGATGCAAATCTTGCAGTGCCTGCATGGTCCCCGTGTTAAGAAGGCACGAGTAAAGGCCTGTGTTAAGTTTGTCACTCAATCCAAATGATTCAGAGAAGTTTTGGGAGAAATTGCTGTTGTCAGATGAAACCAAAATTTAGTTCTTTGGCATCTACTCAATCTGATTCTTTTAAGAAAAAGAGAAGCTGGGTATGACCCAAAGAGCGACATCGCTACTGTCAAGCATGGAGATCGAAACATTAGGCCTTGACAGGCCAATGGGTAGTGCCAAATACCATAAAACTTTGGACGAGACCTTTCTTTATCAGTCAGAACCCTGAAGATCAGTCTTCCAGCAAGACAATGACCCAAAACAAGTGGCAGATCTAGAAAACTTTATATGGGGTGGAAATGGAGGGACGAGAGGTTTAGGCAGCAGTGGCTCCTTGAGTGCCCAGACCTCAATCCTATAGAAAATCTTTGTTACCAAGAAACTTGGTTAAGATTAATGGACCAAAATCCCTTCTAAGCTCAACCAATATTAACTTCTTTTTTCTTTTTTTTTGCATTGGGAGCAAATAATTTTTTCACTCAGTGACATGTTGATTAATTTAAAATTTGTATGTATGAAAATATGTGGCTTCCAGATTTCTGGTTAATATTCTGTCTCTCTCGATTAAAATGGAAATAACATAAAATTGGAGACTTTTCATTTCTTGGTAAGCAAGCAAACTTAATCAGGGTGTCAAATAATTATTTCGCCCACTGTATAGCACTGGGAAAGTCTCTGAACAGGAAAACATGCCAAGCTTTAAGCTAAAACATCTTGTCCTATAATATTAATGAGATCACAGCATGTCTTTGTTTCTGGAAGAATGTTTCTGGACCAAATTATGAAAGTCTGGATACAGACTGAGAACAAATGAGTAATAAATGCCCAAATACCACCGAGCAAAGACATCTAACCCAAACTCACTGCATAAATAACCATCAGTGATACACTTCCAGTTCTTGTTTTGTTTGTTTATAACTAATCTAAATGTCTAAGGCCGCACAGTCTGGTAATTACATGTGTAAATACATACCAAGATAATCATCACATCCTCATTAAATAGCTTTTCTGCCCAAAAGTGCTACATCATTTATACATCTGTGTATTGCTTATATCAGTTGCAGATAAATTACATCTTTAGATCAACTGTGTAGTTTCAAGAGAAGTTAGAAATTGTAAAACAAGAGAGGTGCAAGTAAGTCATGTGTCATGTCATAACTTTGAAAAGAAGTATCAAGGCCCAAAGACATGCCCTCAGGATCGTATATATCGATGCCTAACATGTAGCTGGGAAAGATGAGCTTACCCCTGAGACTGTGAAACATTTGGCTCGGCTTAGCTATAACTCAAAAACAAATATTACAAAAAAAAGATAAAATAAGCACTAATAATCTACAAGAATATAGACTTACAGAAACATTTGGACTTATAAATCGATTAAAAGTAAACACATAAAGCTCACAAATAGGCAGTTGCAGAACAGAAAATCTATGAAAGCACCTTTTATCTCCACAGTAATAATCTCTGAAACCTCACATGACAGAAATAACTCTCAGAGGGAGACAATAATGAGAGTACGCAGCATTTAAAAGAGAGCGAGCGAGAGTCTGTAATTCCCAAACCGCTGCCTATTTCCAGCTCTGGCTCCCACAGCCTCTGGTATTCTCACAGCATTCCCCAGCAATACAGTAAGGAAATCAGCAGCTCGGTGGCTCTGCTGCCCTCATACACAAACTGTGTTCATCAAACCACGCTGGGATTAAAACAACAACAATCTCCGGCTGTGGATTTGATCATCAAATGTCTGAACTCGGTCTGAATGCTGTTTAATTAGAATAAATCATTAAAATAATTCTTTAAAATAAAGCAATTATTTTTAAACTACTAAAACAACAAATCAGCGATTTGTCCTTGTCCCTTCTGTAAGCAAGTTTACATTTCCAGACTCAGATTTGTGCACTTTTACGACACATCTATAATAACTTCATGACGAAGCTGTTTACGTCCCTGCAGCAAAATTATAGATAGATAGATTAGATTGTTAAATCCTATCTTTCTGTGACAGTGCAGGCACGAACTTGTGTGACAGTGTGAAAAAGTTGTGGTTTAACAAGTAGTTGGTTCCACATTCAGTGATTTCCTTCTCAGTTTCGCAGCCGGCTCTGCATGGCACACTACATGGCACGTCACATCCCCCATGTGCTTTGTTGTGAAACATCTGAAAATTTGCAGACAATCACATTCTGATACAAGCAAAGGATTGGGAATGGTGAGTAGATGTAGACTATGCATGTGTAAAAAAAAAAAAAAAAAAAGTTGTTGTTTTTTAGATTAAAAAAATACGTTGTTTTAATAAAATTAGAATCAAAACTATGCAACTTTTGTCAGCAATAAAAATCATGTTCATACGTCTCTGTGTTCACGACTTAATCCTCTGTGATTTCAAACATGCTGAGAAGTGTAGCTGCCCAAGAAACAAGACATGAACAACACGCAAATGTTCCACTATTAAGGCCTTGAGACGTGCAGAAAAAAGACACGAAATTCTGAATTTCTCTGATGCAAACTTGGGTTCATCAAATCTTTTTATTAATATCAAATTTTATTATTTATACATAATTTTTTTTACTCAGTACTGGTGCTGATTGGTCCAATCTGATTATTCACATGCGAAAAGGAAGAAAAAGTTCAAGCTTGATCCAAAAAATAAATTCTTCTTATGAAATTATCTGTGGGTGTAAACAGCTGCTCTAAGATTAGGCAAGTCCGAAACATATTTTCAACACACTAATGTTTAGCATGTTTGCTCATGCCCTTTCAGGTGTTTACGCACTGGACAGGTAAAATTTCACGTTTAAAAATATTAAGTTATTCTTTATTGCTTTTTCAAACCAAGCTTGATTTTTCAAATTTGTCAGATCCAACTAAACATCCATCCATCCATCTTCTTCCGCTTTATCCAGGACCGGGTCGCAGGGGCAGCAGCCTAAGCAGAGAAACCCTGACCTCCCTCTCCCTAGCACCTCCGCTAGCTTGTCTGGGGGAACACCAAGGTGTTTCCAGACCAGCCGAGAGCTATAATCCTTTCAGCGTGTCCTGGGTCTGCCGCGGGGCCTTCTCCTGGTGGGACATGCCTGGAATACCTCACCCATGAGGCACCCGGGAGGCATCCTTATCAGATGCCTGAACAACCTCAACTGGCTCCTTTCGATGTGGAGAAGCAGCGGCCCTACTCTGAGCCCCTCCTGGATGGCTGAACCTCTCACCCTGTCTCTAAGGGAGAGGCCAGCCACCCTTTGTAGGAAGCTCATTTCTGCCCCTTGTATCCACGATCTCGTTCTTTCGGTCACTACCCACAGTTCGTGACCATAGGTGAGGGTAGGAATGTAGATTGACCGGTAAATTGAAAGCTTCGCTTTTAGGCTCAGCTCTCTCTTCACCATGACGGACCGGTGCAGCGTCCACATCACTGTAGCCGCAGCACCAATCTGTCTGTTGATCTCCAACTCCCTTCTCCCATCACTTGTGAACAAGACCCCGAGATACTTAAACTCCTCCACTTGGGGCAGGAACTGGTCCCCGACCCGGAGTGGGCACTCAACCCTTTTCAGGCTGAGAACTTTGGCTTCAGATTTGGAGCTGCTGATCCTCATTCCTGCTGGAGGCCATCATCCGATGAAGCCAACAGAACCACATCATCTGCGAAAAGCAGAGATGAGATTCTGAGGCCACCTAAGTGACAGCCCTCTGCCACTTGGCTGCACCTAGAAATCCTGTCCATAATCCTGTCCATGTCAACAACTAAACAGATCTGACCAATCAATTTTGCTTTTTCGCAACACACTTGGTCTCTCTGCCAATAAAATCTAACTTGTAATCAAAACTTTCCTAGACGCAAGTCTAACCGCCTCTGAGACTTATTTGGGGAGTTATCTTGAAACATTATCTAAACAAGCATGTGGTAGTTTTTTAGATAATGGTAGTCACGACTCAAACAAAAATCCATCTTGGATACAAATTTTGAATGATGAAATTAACATAATATAGATGAAAATCCAAAGAATTGGCATTTATGTTTTGTTCACACTGACCCACCAAGGAGATAGACTACATACAAACCCATACACCATGATCATCATAGTAAGATTACCCTCAGTTTCAGTGCTCATTGAAGCATAAACACTGCATTTACAGTATCACCAGTCAAATCTGATATTTAAAAAAATGCTTTCATCCCTGGGCTTTTCCTGCTCTGACAAGTCAACAATTTGGAATGCTACAGATCTCAGACTGTTCTATAAGCATGTATATACAAGTATATACAGGCTATAACTAAATACATAAACTGAGTAACTGTCCTGATTCCTTGACTTAACCTATCACCCCTGCCCAAAGGTAGTTTTTCAGCTCACCATAATATTTTCAGAGTTTCACCAGCAGTGCTGTCTGATTACTGCCCTGCCATTTATAAATAAATAAATTAATACTGATGGACATGTGATATTAGTATCTTTCAATTCCTTTATTCTTATGCAGTATTTGTTTTGTTACAGTTGGTTGCATGTGAAAACCCACTGGTGTGAAACTGATTCATTTAAAACAGGTTCGGGGGATGTCGAGACCCAGGTTTCTTTATTTAGTTCTCTGGAAGGAGTGGGGTCACATAAAGGTGATAAAAGCATAAAGATGATAAACCCTGTGGGTAAAAAACACAAAACATCTGAGCCCAGAAACAGAGAAACAAACAGCCCTCAAATTGAGCGTTAAGCAGCTTTGCAGTAAATCCCAACCAAATGTGATCCAGAGGGAAATAAAAAAAACAGAGAGCGATTAAGAGACAGAACATGACGTCCTACATCACTGACCAGGAAGGTTAAAGGACTGAGATAGAGAGATATCAACTGAGGGGAATTTTCTATATATCAATTTACATTTTTAAGCAGGGCTTTAATTTGAATAACGAAAAGCCCCTTTTTATAAACATAGTTCATATTTTTTTATGAAAATTTTCTGGTGACCCAAAAATAAATTTTTAGACGGAAGGCTTCAGGGGATCACCAGACAGAAATGGATGCTGATGATGTGCTGCAGGAAGGGAGTGTATGAGACACGTTGTTCTCTGCAGTCTGCATGTTGGAGTCAAAACAGTGGCTCCCAGGCCGGAGGCCACCCCACAGTGAACCCCCATCCAGCGCATGCTCCAGCCAGGCACGTGCATGCCGCCGTCTCCCCAGCCTGACTTCGCCAGGGATGCATAGATGTGACCTGACGTGGCGTGCGCACATTCCCTGCACTGTCATGTGCTTTGTGTTTACACGTTTTCACGCATCTAATAAATCTGCAAGGAATATCTGCGCACAGAAGAGACTTATGGGGCAACACAGCCTATAATGACTGTACTATAGTTTAATTGCATGATTAATTGCATAAAGCTTTCCTTACATTTCTGCACCAGCTACACCCAGACATCCAACTTGTGTCAACCTTTAAATGATAAGTTTTTAATAATAATCCTTCATTTTTATTTAAAGATGCAAACTTTTGCATTTCATTTCATCTGTGATGTTTCAAGTTTTGAAGACAGTTTCCAATCTGGCCCCCTGAGGCAGAAAAATGAGTCCCTGCTGACTCCCATGATAAAATGTTCATTTACAGCAGAGAAACAACCTTATAGAAAGAACAGTTTGGGTCTCTACAGCTCATTTAACACTTCTTGATAAATGCCACCTGAGTATAAGTAACCCATTTGAACATTATTAAGACTTAAACTTCAAGGAGCGGCTGCTCTGACTGACAGGTGAATGCTGGCACTAGCAGCTGTAGCCAGCAGCTGTTTGCTAGGCTTCATCGCTGTGGAATTGTGAGCTGGGTTTTGGTGTTGGCGCCTCTCACAGCAAGACTTTGTTTTCATGACTGGAATTCTGATGTCATTTGTCATTTAGCACAAATAAGCAGGTACCTCTGTCTGTGTTATTCACCCATACAGTTTATGGATGTAGTTTTCTAACCATGCTTGCTAGCATTAGCTGATAACTTAGCATTTTACCATTTGCTCTCCTAAAATGGGCACCAAATAAATTCAAAATACATTTGTTGAGACATCAATGTAATTTGACAGTGGCTATATTTATTTTTATATACAGTGTATAAGTTAAATAACATAATGGGGCCTGGAAATATAGTTATAATACGGTTTTTGGGGTCAAAACTGTCACCTGGAGTTGTGGCTTCTGATTTTTTTCCTAACCTGAGAGTCTAAAAGAGACACACCTACTTGTGTCAGTAGGTAGTTCCCTTAAAATATTTACTAGACTATTTCCTTTTAGTGTTAGTAACTTAGTCACCACAAACTCATGTGTGTTAACTATTTATTTAAAAAAATAACTGAATGGGGCCTCAAAGGCCCTTACCCTGAGATGCAACAAAATTACACAATAGCTTTATGCTGGTAAGATCTAGTCTTAAAGGAAGCCTTGAACAAGAGGTTTAGTTGTTTTTTTAAATGAATAATACACTTGATAAATGCAACAGGCTGTGCTCTCAAGAGTGAAACCCATAAAAAAAAACACTAATAATAGGAGGGAATGAGTATATACTTGATGAGCTGAGGGCTGAAATCTCATGCACCTCGTCTTTCTGAGAGATTTCGAACTCAGTGCCCGGATAATAAAATTTGTTTTTATCTGAGGATCAGCCTCGCAGTTCATTTGAATTTCACCCACTCCTGAATATATTTTTGCCCTAAAACAAATGTCTACAAAGCTACTTCCTCTACATAACTTCTGTTGGTTTTGAATATTAGGGTCATTTATCTGAGCGTAATCCAAAGCGTCTTTAATTAAGATTTGCTAGTTGTTAAAACAAAGTAAGCCTCCCCTCCTCATCCTCCAATCCACATTCCCTACCGATGACCCTATCCCCATTCTTTTGTCTCTGTGTTTCAAAACCGATTTTGATGACGCATCACCGGTCAACCAATAGGCGCTCTTCGTGAAGGCCTGCATCTTGATGCTAGCATCAGTGAAATTTTTCCCCAGTAACGTGTGGAGGAGGAGCTAATGGCGAGGGCAGAGGGTACACGTGGCGCCCAACGAGTTCTCAGCCTGTCACAGGACATCACATCAGCCTGTGAGCAGGCATGCGCACTTTATACCCTCCACACCCTGCAAGAGAAAGAGAGAACGTGCAGAAAAAGCAATTGCAAATGTACTGCACTCACATTTGTTGTTGCTTGTAGCAGAGCAAGAATAGAGCGCCAAGTCACCGAGGGCTTCGTGTGACTAACCTGTCACGTTCTGCTACACTTGACCAGCACACCTCTGCTGAGGAACTTGTTCTAAATATATTCTCCAATGGATATTTCCACCATGTTATAATGAAGATTTTGGCTTATATGGAGAATATTAAAGTGTTTTGTTGTCCACGTACCACACAGACCATCATCCAAGATTCAGGATAAAAGAAAACTCAAAGATTTCTTTGTGCCCAGCATTTTTTTTACATGCAAATGCATTTATTGCATAAGTTTCCCATTGACTAGCGTGCTAATCTACAAAACCACAAGTCTACATACCATTAGATTGCGCTAGCAGGCGAAGAAAAAAAAATATAGCTGCCTCATTTAAAAAGGGAGACATTACATATGAGTGGCCACATCCTGTTGCGTGCAGATGACACGAGTGTGTGTTGCAGGAAATGCTCTAGCTGTGCAGCTCCCTGTGCCAACCTCAGAGCGGTTTGTATGCTGCCGCCACCATTTTAATTTCAGAAGAAACTGTGCCAAGAACAATTTATTTTTCTTTCAATAAATCAAAGCATACATCTTAAAATATTCACAGCTTTATTAAGTCAATATGAAAATAAAGTGATACATTCATAAAAACAAGAGGGACTCGTGAGATTTGTTTGGATTAAAGTTCTGCACAACCATGCATTTCAGTAAAGTCTGCACTAAAATTAGTAGATCCCAAGGGGAGGGATCTAAGCCAGGGTGCTAATCAAGGTGGTCGCAAACACAGGACTTCACAAAGTAATGTTAAAACAGTGAAATCACAACCAGGAAAAAAGAGTTTAGTTTAGTCCCTTTGCAGATCCATTGTAACATTTACGTGTGTTTCTGTAGTTCTGTGCAAATATTCACTTCTCATACACCTGGTACATACAATTTTATAAACAGAGATCAGCCACAACATTAAAACCACTGGTGGGTGAAAGGATTAACATCATTTCGATCTTATGTTAACAGTGTTACATTCTGACTTGGCTCCCCCCCCCCAACAGAGCAATGTGCTCCGACGTGTCGCAAAAAACTCTTGGGGACAACTTAACAAACACAAGGTCGAGGGGCATCAACCACACAATCCACTTCCAGCCATTTTAGTTTCACCAACATGAGGAGAACCTACAAAACCTTAAAATGTTGTAGCCAATTGGTGTATAGATGCTTGAAAAAAATCCCCTGATCTGTTTTTCAGGGCTGTGCAAAGTTCTTTGGGTCATGGAAAAAATGTTTTGTTTGTTTTTTTTAACAAAAGGGTAAAGCTACATTTTAACTCCTTTATCCACATTCTGAGCGTGTCATTACTTCATTACCAGGTAAATCTCACTTGAGGTTAGCATTCCCTTAAAAAGGCATTACTGCTCATATCATTGAATCCCTTTTGAAAAAGCTTGTTTCACAGTTTAGGTTTCCCTGCTTGTTATAGCTCATAACAGCACTGACAGCATCCTGCAAGAATCTAGCCTGGTAACAACTCACAGTCAGACCCAGTTGGCTGATCACCCACCCAGTCTACAGAAAACAGTCCAAACATGACCCAGAGTGAGCCATCCCAAAAAAGTCCCTGGAGGTCCTGGCAACAGAAAGAGTAGAAAACGCTCAGCGCCAAGTCAGAAAGTTTTACACATGGTAAGTGTGGGATCCCAGAAATTCAAAGTGTGACTATGACTGTGAGATGAGAAAAGTTCAGTCCCCAGAAACACTCCCGTGTCTCGACTTCTACTTCCTCGCTCCACTTGCCATCACTTCTCATTGGTTCATCCGTTATTTCGACGAATGGCAACGGCAGTGGAGTCTCTTCAGGGTGCGGGCTGGGCATTCACCTTCTCGGTCATCTGTTTGGCACTGTAGTAAGACAGACTGAGGCCCATGATGGCCAGCATCATGGCTATCTGGTTGATAGCACGGTCTCGTGGTTGTGCCTGCACCTGACCTGCTACTTGCCTCTGCAGAAAAGGGAAAAAAGGTCAGAGGTCAGAGAGCAGTGGCTGCAATGGCCATTTCATAATTTTTTGGTCTCAACAGTGACAAAAAAGTGGAGATATTATCTTAATTTCAGGAGCGGGACCACACCTCCTTCACGCCCCGTCTGGCCAGGCTACAAAGGCCTCCCTTTACCTTCACTCGCGTTCTCAGTTCCACGCGAACA
>VUQR01011465.1:57703-71161 GCA_015108515.1 Hemichromis elongatus
TTTACAATTTCCTTTGTAACAGTTTTATCCCAAATCTTCACACTTATTTAAACTCATGAGCTAATTTGATACAAAACTGTTCTTCTAGTCGTTTTAATTTTTTTGTTTTCATAAGGCGCTGACAACTTTTTGTGGGGAAAAAAAAACAAGTTGTTGCCTTCTTACAATCAGCTGCAATAAGGTGCCACAACAAACTCAGTCTACTTTCTAACTTTAGAAAATGTTAATTAGCCCAATATCTCAGGTAATAATCAGCTGTTTGCTTTGGAGATGTTTCCAGTGTTGCATAAGTTCACCGAGCCTGTAATGACCTATGCGACACCAAAAATATCCTTTTTTAAAGCATTTTAAAGCAGTTTTTTTTTTTTTCATTTTAAAGATCATCGCGTGTTTGTGAACACGTGGCCAAAACACAAAAAAAGCTTCTGAATTAAGTTTGAAATGCGCGAATTAAAAATTTTACAAGCAGCTTTACCGACACAGCGCAGTTTAAACCCGGTATTATGTCACAAAGTGATCTTCGTGGACGCTTATTAATCGTCAGCGCTCGTGTCTTTACGTTTTTGCCTTTTTAAAAGTACGGACTGAAGGTCGGCATGCTCACCTGCAGCTGTGCGGGGGGTTTGCGCAGTACGTAGGGAATCAGCCTGTGTGTGTTTGGATAAATTGCGCACTGTGGGCACTTTATGAAGTCTATAGGAAGCCGGGACGTGGTCGGTATGGAAGGGGGTGTGGCACTGTGAGACAGACACGCCAATGTGCACGTGAAATGCACAGCCCCCCGCCTTTAGAAGGAATGGGCTCGTCCGCTATATGTGCGCTCGTATTTAGCGCTGGAACATTTTGTCTTTGCGCTTTATGGATTTGTTTTATGTAACACCAAAACAGACTGTAGGTACCCGGACACGCCATGTGTAGCATACGCTTTGGTGTATTTTTAGGTTTAAACTATAAAATAAATAGATAGGTTATAGTAATATATAGCCAGCATCGGCTGGTCTTAAAATTGTGAAGCGTAAAAAATGCCTATATGTTTAACAGCCCTCATATTTAAATTATTTATAAAAGAAAAAAAATATCTGATGAAATATCTCTTGTATAATTTATTTTTTTAAAGCGTTTCTTGTCCATGCTGTATACGACATTTGCAAAATGTTTATAAATCACAGTGCGTAAAGCTGTTTTGATTGTTTTAATGTCAATCATCTTCACTATATGTTGATTTCGTTGCACGTTTTTGTCAGACTAATGTCACATCTACTTCAACCGCAGCTTTTGTGATTAGTTTGAAATCCACTTTTTATGGCAGTCAGAATCTGAACAAGTTTGGATTAAAAGTTTCTTTTTGACTTTGAACAATCACATTGATATCAGGTCAAACATTTTAAAAAAAAGTGTCTAAACTGGGTGGACTGAAAATGTAAATGTGTTTGGTTGAGAATATGAGTGAAAAATGACCTAAAACTACAAATGAGGGCATTCCGGAGAGTCATCATGTCTAATTTTGGGGTTTCGGGATTGAATACTTTTCCATGTTTGAAGTGGGACATGCAGGAAAACTTCATTTTCCATCTCTTTGTGTCATACGTGCTCTGTAGCAGAAACCATGGGCCGTATCTCATTAAATTTAATTTATAACTTTAAAATGCGGCATGGTTAAATATACCTACGGTTTCCATTGTGTTATGAATTGGTATCGCCCTTATTTTAGGTGATAAGGGTGTCTGTGCTGCCCACTGACATAATTTCATGGCATCGTCCAGGATTAACACAAAAGTTATATAACAGTTAAGTGACGTGACATATGTAGTTACCTAACAGTGTAGGCAGGACATTTTATGTCCACAATGACCACAATCTCAACAAGCAGGGTGGAGGGCGTTTTCCTGCATTAACACATTCATTATATGCTACCTGCTAAAAAATAATTTTGTATATTTCAGTAATAAACAAGCAAACTACTAAAGGAGACGTAATTAAGAGATCACTTTAAGCAGTTTTGCCTTACATAGAATTTTTTGATGTAAGATAAAACATTAGAACATCTCACCTCCCAGATAATCGACAAGTAGATCAGTTAATATAACAGCCAGTTCTAGATCCCGTGGCGGAGTTGTTTTTTTTGAGCTGCTGTTTCTGTGGGCGCTAATGGACTCTTTATTGTTGGCCCAGCTTCCTGCAGCTCCATGTGGTTTACGGTGCACGCTGGGTTTTGGTGATATCTAACCCAAACGATGCATTTACAAAGCAATTCTCTTTAGAGAAGCTGACGAAAATAATAATATTAAATTGATGCATGGCATAAACATTAAAACACCACACAGGATGTAGATGAGCAGCCTTCCATTTCCATGAAAACGTCTGTCCCTCAGATTTTCTCCTACGAATTGAGAATGAAAAACAATATCATACACAGATTATTCAACAATGAATACTGAGCATTACTCTGAGAGGTGTAACCCTGTTATACATATTTTTGGAATACTTTAAACTAATAAAATCAATTGTACTTTATCCTTGCCCTGTAGTGGTTTGTTAAGAATGAAAGTAAGAAAAATTAAACCTGCACCATATTTGAATATTATTATCACTGGCTGCTTTGTCTGTATGGACGCACCAATACACTGGCCTACAAAAAAAAAAGCATGACATCCTCACAGATACGTCAGCGCCCTCAATAATGCGTCATGTTTGACCGAGTTTCTGGAGCTGGCTAGGCCAAAGGAGAGGGAGACCCCCGCAGGAACAACGACGTGTACCTCATCTCTCCGTGGTGATGTAACACTGACTCCTGCTGGTGCTGCGGAGCAAAGACAGTGATGAGGATTTCCAGAGGCGCGAAGCACCTGGAGTGTCAACATCCAGCAGGATACTGCTCCAGTTAAAATGGTTTACTATGAATTAAATTAACGCGTATTAAGTGAAAATGACGTAGATCTAATGTTTTTTTAAAAGCCTGGTAGCTGAGATAATACACACGTGAATAAATAACACTATTGTAGACTGCCTATTCTTTAGACCTGGACATACACAATGTGGAAGAGCAAAGAACGAGCTAAAAACACAAGTTTAAAGGCAAATGTAATCATTTCTTAAATGAATCCGTGAATATACACTGAAGATTGTTATTGTTTATCGGACTTGTAGTTTTTAGGTTACAATAATATATACTGTTGTGTTTGCGATCAAATGTGTCACTTGTTGATGTAGTGTATAGCTTTAAGGCTCATGTGCTGTAGGTTTTGGTGAGATCTACATTAATGATGGCTTGAGTTATTCATAAATCATTTAAATGTCACACTTTGCATATTTTAACGGTTAATGCAATGAGATCACCTCATCTTTAGTTCATTTGATTCTTCTATATAGTGCAAACTAATTCAAATACCCAAGACAAGAACAATTTCAGTGAAAAAACAAACAAACTTAGAGGTAGCTTAAAATGTTTAAGTGCTTGAGTGATCATCTAGAAACAAGTTGAATTAAATTACAAATTATACGAGTAAATCTGTGTAATCTCTCACACAGAGAGATGTTTGGAGATTACCTAGCCTGTTGAAAATAGAAAGCTGAGCCTAACAGGAATACCTGAGCAGTCACAAGTAGGGGCGAGACCCCGTGGATGTAAACTATCTAAAATGGATGTCCTGCCAAAATGGTGGAGCCTGCAGTTTGTTTATGATGAAACCGTTTCAAGGTCGCCGCATCGCCTTTTCAAACAGCGTGTAGCAACGCTTCCGTTTTTCCTCTTCCTTCGTCGAGGATTTCCATTTCAACAGTGACCCCCAAAAAAATTGACATTTTGAAAATTTTTATTCAAGAACATTAAGATCAACCATTGGAGTCAGAAAAGCAGAAAACAGAAACATAACTTAACAGAACTTTTTTTTATCAGATGACTGGGTTCACATCAGCCATGTTTTTGGGACGCATCAAACTTAAACATTTTTCTTGACCTAATAACAGTATTTTTGTGTGTGGCATTTTACATCGACATACAATGTTTTTTTAAAACATTTGGAAAGTAATAACTTTATTAGTTCAACATTAAACTACAAGGAGATAAACGGCAAATTCATATTCTCCTGCAAAATTTTATGCTTTAGCTGCCTCGTGTTTATAATTAGATTCAAAATCCAACTTGTTGGAAAAGCTGTTACATCCGTTATTTCGAAGTTTAAAACAAATCTGGATTAGACAAACTAAAATAAAAATGCCACGATTACAGGATATGGACGGTATCCGTTTTTAAAATTGATATAAAATGGATATGAATGTGAAAACATAATTTTGTTACATCAAGTGCAAGCCAAAAACAAAACTATAAATGACATTTGTAATATAAAACTTGGTAAAAAATACTTATTTAAAACTGTACAATCACCAAGTACACAGAGTGAGCACATCAACCATTATTCATTTGGCTTCAGTGGCTTCAGCCTTGGGCTCCTGCAGACAGAAAAAACAAAACAAAAACACGCCGACAGCTCTGTCAACTGCACTGTTTTAGTCACATAACAACCTATTCTTGTACTCAGATTCCCCAAATTTAATTTTATTGATTATATTAAAAATTCCTTGCAACGTTCATCCATTATGAGAACAAATAAAACAACAAATGCCTCACAGGTTTCCAGAACTTTCATCACTTTTATTATCTAGTTCATTTTTTTCTTCTTTAATCTTTTTTTTTTTATTATTTACTTTTGCATTCAGTTCATGAGCAATTTAAGCTTGTAAATAAATAAAGACAACATAAGAAAAAGCAGAAACAACTTGTAAAATAGAAGAAAATGTGTTTGATCTAACATTTATTCATCCGTAGCATTACAGAAACAAACCTCAGCCTTGGTGCTCCCATTCTCAGCGGGTTTGGCTTTCTTTGTTTTGGGTGCCCTCTAGAAAATAAAATGATAATAACAAATTAATCACAGAAATAATTCAAGTATGTGGCAAATGTCTTACAGAGCTATTCCCCCATAGTAAGCATGTGCCATCTGCCTTTATACCTTTGCAACAGCCTTTTTCTTAGCCTCTGCTGCTGCAGGTTTTGGTTTCTACAAGACAAGAAAGAAGAAATTTACATCAGCGCAATAACAGACTGTAGCTCCTTGAAATCCTAGGTAATAAAAGTTCATTACAAGTTGAGAAACCTTTTGGTCACATTATGTAAGAGTGTAAGAAAGACTTTAACACACACACATGATAGACTACTTCAATTTCAAGTGGTTGCTTTTTACAAAAAAAGTGAACATTTAACAAAAACTGCAGATAATCTGAATAATAAATATACTGAGTAAATTTAAAAATGCTTAATGTTTAAAAGGAACTTACTGATGCCAGCCGTGCAGAGGTTCTCTTAGGCTGTAGAGACACAAGGAAGTGAAAGTTAAAACAAACAGTCTTATTTTGCATCAATATTAATAGATTTGTTTATAGATTACCTTTAAAGAGTATGCAATTGCAGAAAGTAAGTTAAAACAAAAGCTAATAAAAAGGTGAAATTGGAAATAGAGTTTGGATAAATATATTAACTAAGTGAAACACTCATTGCCACAAAATATTTTATATCAGGGGCAAGAAAATATACAAACCCTACATCAAAAACAAGCATTTTGACCACAAATTGTAAATGCAACTGCTGCATCAACACAATATTAAAATATAATCATTTTACACCAACCTCAGAGGAAGCAGGTGCCTGTAAGGAAAAGAAGAGGAAAACATTACAAACTGAAAAGTAAATCTACATAATAAAAAATACCGACTTAAATCGCACAAAACATATTTTTTTTTCTATATGCACTATTTTATGTTGTATATAAAAATATTCACAGAACGCCTGATTTTTTTAAACACCGCACTTGATTTTTTCAAGTTCACAAAGAGCTTTCCCGCGCATATTTGAATTCAAATTTGGGCAGCCTTGTCACCATGACACCGCCTTGGCGCCCTGACAGCTTCCTTTGTTTTGTATCAGTGCGCGCCTACAGACAGCTGTTGGGAAACTGATAAGATTACTACTTTACTAATCTGTACATACACGACAAATGCAGCTAAACGAAAGTCAGCAGGGGCTTCAAGGAAGACAAAAAAAAATCACGGATGAGACTGAGATTTTCATCGAAAAACCCCAAAACAATCCTATTTGTGATAATCTAATTTTAAATCGTTAAATATGCATTTTTTTAATAATATGGCCACACACTGCACAACAAATTGATGCATTAAAAATAAGACCAAATGCATACAAATTTGCAAAGAAATTTTTATTTTTTGTATTTATACATTTTTTCCTGCTGCGCACTTGCAAAATGCAACCTTATCGCGTTTGACGTGTTTAATAAATATGTATTACTGTTAACAAACCCATTTCAAACGACGATACATGAACACGCCTGGCTCTTATTATTCAAAACCTGAGCGGAAAAAAATAATAATCGCCACCTCCCCTCCCCCAACTCCTTCCTCAAATTTGCAGCCAGCTTTCGAGCTTATTATGATTACTTGATAACGGCGCAGGTCATATTTCTCGTTGATTATTTCGGATCCCACGTTATGCATTGAAGTGTCGACGCGCTGGTTGAGAAAAATATTAAGAAAAACAGACAAAGTCCATATCGAAAGTTTGTTACTGCGTTTACAACAGCAAGATTTGTGCCCTGCCTACTGCCAAAGAGAGGGAAAAAAAAAAAGATGGTGTCAGAAATTTTGCACAACGCAATGTCAGCGGCTCGACTAACCAGAGCTTGGGCGCTGGAAGACAAAAAAATAAACAAAAATAAACGCAGCTGTACGCGTTTAACTCGTTAGAATAATCTTAAACCACGGGACAGAATTTGAACTTTTATTTTCGACGAGTGGGAGGATGCTTGCGCCGCTCTCCACTGTCAGACCGCCATTGCTAAAACGCTTGTTAGGGATGATGACGTTCTTCTTAAGCAGAAATATCAGGCGCAGTCTTGTCTTAACTTCATGCTACAAAAACGATTCCAGTGCACAGACTTAAATTAAATTTAATATATATATTTTTTTTACCTTTGCTTTGCCCATGTTCTCAGCGGGAAACGAAGAAAAATGTCAGGAAAATACAGCTGCGAAAATGGCTTTTTTCAAGCGATAACAGACGCCAACCAAGCGCTCACAGCGGAAAATGGCGAATGTATAATGCAAACTAATGTTCTTGTAGTTTATACACTGAAATATAAGATCGAAACCGGTTTCAACCAGTTTTGTGTTTCGACTCTCTCCATTGGATAGACAGGGGTCACGTGGGTTGGAGGCGCCTCCCATTTGTTAAAAAGGCAGGCGGCAACTTGAAGGGATCCCGACCATAGTCGCGGAGTGGCGCTGTATTAACGGCGTCGACTGATTCGTTCTGCTGTAATCGAAAAAATAAATACGCACATACTAGCGCGTAAGAGTCGCTGCATCTTTTTTCACCGTATATCGGATAAACAATTTTTGCTCACAAAGTCCGCCACAACCAAATTTTATGGTGTATCTAATATCCCCGTGTTGCAACTGATCAATCACGTTGTTTGATGTTACAGCTTTGAGGCAAAAGACGTTCGCGGGTAAAGATAGACTGCGGTGCTTTCTATCAGCTTGTGGGTGATGAATAGGTCCATTTGGCTTGGGCCCGTAAGAATGCGTTTTTTTAGCCCTGTGCAAAACCAAAAATCAACATTGTGTTATTATTATTATTACTGGAGGGTTTGGGAGTCAAACCAAGCCTTGTGTGAAGAAATACTAATACAGATATGTACCATTTATATCTGGTAGATGTTTAGTGGATGTTAAGCTATTTGACTATATAATAACTAAAAGTAGGATAACTATTCAACATTAAAATACTGCTCGCATGTCAGTGCATTAGTAGTAATATTACAGTACTGTACACCTGATGAGCAGCATGCATTCATGCTTATACTTATGTGTATATAAGCATATTTAATTGTGGGGCTGTATGTTTTTATATGTTTATAGTATGGTGGTTCTAGTTCTACCAAAGTTCATCAATTCTTCTGCTAGTGTATAGATGATGCAAATTAAATAAAATTGGTTCCTAGAAGTGTTTCCTCTGGAAGGACAAGATCCAAATATGGTGATTTTAAAAAGAAATGTACTGTATTTGTACTTGTAATTTAAAGACTGAGCACTTCTTGGATAAAATTGGGACATTTTTTCTTTCCCAAAATAAGCAAAATCCAACAAACATCCTGCTGAAAAAAGTAAAAGTGGTTCTTTGCTTGTGTTATACCACCAATGCAGAATAGCAATTACAAGCAATTATTCAACATTTGCAATACATATCTCAATAGTAGTTGATAAGCTTTAAGGCTCAATACTTCCAATAGTTAGCAGCAGAAATTATATTGATATGTTTTATGTGCTGAAGGTCGTCTACTTGCAAAAATCACCCATTAATCCAATAAAACACCATCACTAGTTATCCCCCTGAGAGTCCATATATATCAGCAACATGAACCATACACATATTTTTGCTGCAAAAATTAAGACAATACATAACCACATTTTGGAAGTAAGATGAAGACAAAGGCTTAGACTTGTAGTACGCAAGTACAAAACAGAGAATTTCACATCATTTAATCATATCTGACATACAGTAATCATTTTATTTTGTTCCAGAAAGCTGGTCAAAATATAGTTATGTAGTCAAAATCACAGTCAACGAACAACACTCTATGCTTCAACATCAATTTAAAAGTTCTGTGGACGAATTTTTTGGAACCGAAACACAGGATCCGTGGCTTCCACTCACATAAAATGACCTTCCGTTCAACGGCATGCATTTAACAGACAGTTTATACGATTATTTAACTACATCTTGACCAGACATTTCCACCTATTAGAGTTTTTTTAAATCTACAATCATAAATAGCAGGATTATTCTACAGCCCCATAGGGGTAAAACTGCCCTCTTATATGAATCAGCAACAAAATAAAACCGCTCCCAGTTACTGCTTGCTCTTCCCTTTTCCACAGCAGCCCTTTTGGGAAGAGGATATAGGAGAGGCTTCGTCCCCGCTTTAGAGGATTTGTTCTTCCACGTCTTCTTAAGCCAACAAGGATTCACTGCATAAGTCAGTAAAAAAAGAGTCTCTTTTGTGCTTCAGTGCTTCTAGGAAGTCTCGAACTCGTTCTTCCCGGCAGGCAGTGTAGCGTACTAACGCCTCTTGTCTTCTCTGGCTATCAGCGGGCTTTCCATTGCCGTGATGCTGCAAGAGCTCTGCTACACAAGCACGATCTGCTTCTAGCTGCTGCACAGCCTGATGCTCTCGATGGAGGTCTCTGGCTTTCTGTAATAACAAACACACCAAATCAGACATACATTTAAATATACAGGTGTTACTTTAATCTTTCGCTGCTTGTTCAACAACAGGCTGTTTTACAAAGAAATTCTGAACTACAGTAATTGTTAAGGTTAACATTTTCAAGTGATGAACCTGCAACTCACACAGCCAAAACAATAGCCCTTTTCACATATGGAATGCATAACACTGCTGCTTATTGCCGCTTTGTGCCAGGGGGACAAAATCCAACATACTCAAAGTGACGTTCTAAAAGCTCTGAGGGTTTCATCATAAAAACAATGAAAAATCTGTGCCAAATCAAACATGAGCATCTTTCCATTGTAGTGATCCCTTTGGGGTGGGGGAAGCAGCTGGAAGTACTGCTCCAAAGAACTCACAAAAATGCAGGAAAGACGTGCGGTCGTAATCCGTCACTGTATCCATGCCCCGTGTTTCACCTGCTTCCCTGTGTTTACACTTATACTTGAACATATTTGCCAACAAGTCCAAACACTTCTTTAAGCAGCTGATATTGGCTTACACATGTATTCCTATTAAGTTAAATAAATATTGGTTCCCTCTTTATTCTTCTTTGCCGTGGCCTTTGAGTCAGTCATAACAGTGACCAGGGTGCAACATGGAGCCGACACAGTCAGCTGCCATCACATTAACAAAAAGTAGAGCATGGCTGTCAGTGGGTGACAGGGGTCATAATTACAGTGGTACCCAAACAGCTAAGTCCAATTAGGTTCAAAGCCAAAAAAGCGGTATGGTTCAGTTTTAATAAATACCTGAAAGTACATTTTTTGCTGCTTCTAAATAATATTATTCTAGTTATACAGGACCTTTAGCCACATTTAGATCCTCCACAGCAAGGAAATAAAAGCAGCCAAAAATAACAAGCATTACGACCCCCAAAAACACGCTGTATTCTTCAACTGCCTCACGCTACACACCCACTCTGGGGACAAAAAGCTATGAAGTATTCAAACTAAACATGAAAAACTGTTGAGCCTGCACTTCTTTTTTCTTATAGTGAGTTTCACCGATCTGGACTACTTCGGATCAAAGTAGGCTGTGTGTGTGGCCCACAATGTAAAATGAGTTTGACATCCCTGGTCTAAACAAATAAACTCCTCTCTCGTGTTCGCCCTCTCTTTCTTACGTGCACACATGCTTTTGAAAATCACTCTGGGAGAGCACTTTTTTTTGTTCAACTGGGGCTGTTCTTGGAAACTGACTGAGGGTTCTCACACATTCTAGATTATTAGTGACTAAAAAGAGATTTTATTGGAGATAGCTATAACTGGGAAAAGGCTGGAATTCCATGGTTGTATGCATGTACGCTACATGCATACAGTGACCGAGTGAATCTGAACTAGTTGCTCAACCTAACCTGACTGATGACGCTTGTCAGACATGCTCGGACACACCACATGGCGCACGTAGTGTGAGGAAATCCTCACTGTGTCTCAGTATTATCCTTACCTGGATGGATTTGTGATTTAATTGATACTGCAGAATGGCTTCACACAGGTTCCAGAATGAGTACTCTGGCCACAGAACGGACTGAAATACTAAGCAGGAGTGGGAGGTCTGCACAAAGAGCACACATGGAAACCAATACAAGTTTACAAGTATTTGAGGAAAAACTGGATATTTAGAAAGAAGATCTTACATGCAAACAAATCACTAAAGACATATATCGGTATATAGATAATTCTTTGCATCTCCTCCAACTTAAGTTTTAGCTGTAAGCTGTTCAAGACAATTTCTTTTCTTGTAAAAACCAAATCATTACCATCCCTCATGGCCACTACATATAAACACTGACTGAATAAATATAGACTGTAACTATGCCCATATAATAAAACACTCATCACAGATTTGCTTCTTTTGGCATCAGACAGTTTTGTTTGATTTCATGTTTGAAGGTTAATGGCATGAGTGACCAACACAACCTGCAAAACAAGTCCAACCACCGTTACTCGCTTCGTAATTCACACACACAAAAAAAAAACATTACTCATCAAGCTTCTTCCTGCTTATAATGAATTCTACCAAAAGAAAAATCACCAAAAAGTGTGAAAGCTGTATGTGTGTACATGTATTAATATCTTTGTGGGGACCAGAAATTGGAAGCTTACTATATTTGTGGGGACCAAGAGCCCTAATGGGCACCAAAATACCAGTCTCCACAAGTTTGAAGGCATTTTTGAGACATAAAATGTGGTTTGAAGTGTCAGGGTTACAGTTAGGTTATTGTTATGTTTAGGTTAAGGGTGTGTGTGTGAGATTGTGGGGGATGGGGGGGGGGGATAAAACACCCTATCAAAATATTAATTAAATAAAGTAACATATCTCAATATTTGAGCAGTATTTAGACAGGTCATTTGGAGCCAGGAAAAACCTTGCTCCTAAATCATCGTGATGCCTAAACACTCAACCAAGGATAAATCTAATTCTTACTTTGCTGTTTCCATAGTTTCATAGAAAAACAGTCATCATCAAGCATAAATCAATTTAAGTATGTATGTATATATATGCAGCCCTAGCTGGCAACAACAGTCATTTCAATGGGCTTTTTTATTGCAACATTCTTAAGGACATCCTGACTGGAATTGTTTAAACAAACAATTCCTATGCAAATTATTACAAATGACTGATTTGCAAGAACATTCATTTGAAAAAAAGGCTAGGTTGGCCTGTAATTGGCTAAAGCATTTGGATCAAGTAAAGGCTTTATAGGTAGAAAGCAATTACAGTCACCTTAGAGCCCTGTGGTAGACAAATAAAATAAGTTTATCATTTTTAAAAATAAATCATAATACCGACACCTCACCGAAGAGCTGAGGGGAGATTGCATAGTTTATTTGATGTAAGTGTTAAGGTTGCTTACAGAGATCAATAGGAGAGAATCAGTCTATATGAAGATGGGTTTTTGTGGGAAATACAGTCAATATCAAAAGTTTAAGACCATTTGGAAAATGGGAAAAAAACAAATTAAATTTTGCATGGTTGGATCTTAACATGGTTCTAAGTAGAGCTTCACCATGCAACAAGAAGAAATGGGAGTGAGACAAAACATTTGAGGATGCAATTTATTGAAAAGAACGCTTAAACTGAAACAGGCTGTTTTAAAGCTGTTTAGGACCACACCTCCCAAAAAATGTTATTCTCCTGGAAGAAGTCTTTGTCCTGCGGGGATTGTGTAATGTAGAGTTGTCCTGTTGAAAAGCCCAGTCTTTACCACACAGGATGAATATAACCAGGGTTTGACGGCCCTGCGCCTCGTGAAGCTTCATTGTTCCACTGAAGGAAAAAGCCCCCCGTTTCATTATGACGCCCCCTTCACTGTGGCGTATAGAAAACATCTCCGGTGGGATGTGCTTGTCATGCCAGTATCATTGGAAACCATCAGGACCATTAAGGTTACATTTTTTTTTTCCTCATCAGAGAATAAAACTTTCCTCCACCTTTCGATGTCCCATGTTTGGTGTTCTCCTTCAGTCCCACAGAACAGTCAGTTCTGTGGGACTGAAGAGTCGAGGCCTTTGAAGATGGTTTTTGTTTTTGAAGCCCTTCAGTTTCAAAAGCTGTCTGATGGTTATGGGGCTGCATTCAGAACCAGTAATGGCCCTAATGTCTTGACAGACAGCCAATTAGATCATCCGGCTCAGGGCTGGTGACATTTTTGGGGTCTTTTGTGTTCCATAACCCTCAGGATTATTTAAGAAACTCCAAATGACTGTCTTACTGCTTCCCACCTCAGCAGCGATGGCGCGCTGCAAGAGACCCTGCTTATACAATTCAACAACTCGACCACATTCAAAAAGGGAATGGTTTTTTTGCCTTTGCCATCAGAACGTCATGACAGTGTGACAGAAAATGACAATGAAGCCACATTTTTGCACAGATTTGGCCTTTTAAAGGCATGTGGTCCTACACTTTTGATCAGCTTTGGGGTGATCGTGGCTCAAAGAGTCGGCAGTTTGTCTTGTAATCGGAAGGTTGCCGGTTCAAGCCCCGGCTCCGACACTCTTGGTCGTTGTGTCCTTGGGCAAGACACTTCACCCGTTGCCTACTGGTGGCGGTCAGAGGGCCCGGTGGCGCCAGTGTCCGGCAGCCTCGCCTCTGTCAG
>VUQR01011465.1:73844-84087 GCA_015108515.1 Hemichromis elongatus
AAAAGAGTCAAAAGAAATGCAAAAAAAAAAAAGAAAAAAAAAGAAGCATTGATGCAATCTATTCTATGAAAGACCAACACTGTCTAATTCTAATGTAAATATCTGCTGATAGCTTATCACACAAATTTGAACTTGACCTGGGAAACAGTGGTCTGAAAAATAGAAATTCTTAAAAGTAAAAAATGGAAAAAAAAATGTACTACTTGTTTCTAAATAACACACATACAGACAACCTCACACACTCATATTCACATCTATAGTTTATTTAGACTCGCCTAACCCCATGCACGTTTTCTCTGGAAACGAGCCCAGAACAGTCAAACCCCACACAGACATGGGCCCAGGTGGCATTTGAACCCAGGACTTTCAAATGATCACTAACGATAACTAGTAAGTGATTTCCTGTGGCCCCCTCAGTGGAACTGATTGCTTGGGTTACAGAAAAAAAGCACCAGCTCATGCTCCTATTATTATTTGTAAGCTATCCTTTATAGTATTTCTGACTCTTAACCTTGTCAAATAAATAAATAAATAGTTTGATGTTTTCTAAATGTCTCAGTTTGTCACTCTATTTTACATTCAGATACTCTGAAATGACATACTTTGATTTTCGTCAAGGCACACATTTCATTCAACTATACAAAATATAACATTCAAAGACAATTTCCTCTTTTCTAACATTATATGGACTGAATATTATATTTAATCAACATCTACCAACCTGGCATAATTTCCAGATTTCTTTTAATGCACATATCTTTACAGGGTTTTATTCTTCCCACAGAGCTACTTTGGAGTCACAAAAAGGCAGAAGATTGACAAAAGCGAGGCTACATAAAACAGTCAACTTATAGCGCACAGATTTAGCTTACCTTTAGGATATTGGCAGAAATCTTTTCAAGCAGGGACAACTCGCCTTCTTTTATCCACGACATATCCGTGCTGCCGAAAGACAGGATTTATTTAAAAAAAAAACAACAACAACAAAAAAAACACAGCGACCGCACACACTCCCTCTTCCAGAAAAAGAAAAAAAACTCCACCAAGTTTTAGCTTTCACGAAAGCGAAGGCATCTGGCTCTCACATTAAAGTCCCATTTTTAGAAGATATTGCATTACATTTGCAGCCACTTATGGATTTCGCCGTTAACTGCCAGCCCGGCTTACGAGACCTGCAGGGAACTAAACTGCCGTGAGGCTGTAAAAGGACTACCGGGAGCCCTCGTGTCCCAGGAAACACTTACAATGCTTCATTCATTCAAACTACTGAAGCACGAGTTGTTCTACTCACAAACTGCGATCGTTTTATCACATTTCACAGACCTTCCAACTCACAGCCTTAACGATGACGACCTCTTCCGTATTGGAGTGAAGTGACGTATGAGCGTGCTGACGACTTCCTGTCAGCGGTTAGTAGATGCTTGAATCATGCGGATGGACGTACGCTACGCTTCAATCAAAGGACGACTGTGATTTCCTTAACCAAAGGGAAGTGATCTTCTTAACGTTTACTGAAGTAAAAACACCACAAAATGAACTAAGTGACGAGAAGTAAAACTGCGAATTCAAATATTATTAAAAATAATATTTATTATTATTATTATTATTAAAAATAATAATTGTAATAATAGATTAAAAGGGGGTGTAATATAAATCAAATAACACCAAAAAAGCAAACATACAGTAAATGTTTTAAGTAAGACCTTCAGGGTTTCTTTAGTAATGGGTTTCAGGGTTTCTGAAGGTCTTTACTTTGTCTGATTTATTTTAACTTTTTAAAAAACTTATTACATTTTTTCTTGTATTGGGACACATAACACTGACCTATGACATTCTCTCAAACAATGAACCTATTTTAAATAGTATCTTTAGATACTTTCATACTAGCAGTGCGTTTCAGAAACACATAATTTGTTGCCACTTATTTAGTTGAATCAATGAAAACATGGCATATCTCGGCATGGTGTCCATAGGGTCCTTTAAAAATCTGAGGAAACTAGACAAGTGGAGGACAACAGAACAGAGACCTAATCAGAAATGGTCTCAGTGGAAGTGTGGCTGTCAAAAAGCCATTCCTAGTTAATGGAAACAAGGAGAAAAGACAAAGGTGTACCAAATTATAAAAGAACTGGACTGAAAATCGATGAAAACAGGTCTTATCACTGTCAGAACTGAGGAGGTCAGGAGAGTGGTACCACAGTCTGCGGGGATCTGTTGGTGCAGGCTATAGTTTTAAGCTGCATTACAGCCAGTGTTGCTGGGGATCTTGTCAAAACTCATCGAATTATGAATGCAGAAAGGTACTGTCAGATTTTGAGCCACCATGCAGTCCCACCAACGATATCATTGAAACAGTGTGGGAACATCTCGACAGAGAAGAATGTAGCTCCATTATTATAATGATCAAGTTAAAAACAAGGTTTCAAGTCATTAATGGAAAGAAATATATATATTTGAAATGTCAACATGTGGAATTTCAACTACCCAAAGTGATATCTATTTTCATGTCTTACCAACTATGTGTGGGTCATGAGAAAAAACATATCTCCAAAAAAATGAATAAACATCCATTGTTCCATTTAATTCTTTAAATATTGTTATAGATATATCAACCCTAAAGAAGGTTCCAGTTGCAAAAATATTGTAAAAATTCAGCTGTTCAGTTGGAGCTCATTCATTTATTCATTCATTCCTTTATTTCTAGCACCGGAAGTTTATTGAATATGTGCACATTTGTTCTTTATTTCAGTTTCCTGTATGATATATAATCAATGGAAGACTGGAGGAAAAAACACTGCATGGTAATTTATTAAAAATTAAAGTTTCTTTCTTGTGGTTTTACTTTTTCTTTTCTTTTCTTTGTAACAAGCACTAAAATTAGTAATTACAGATCAAATAATTAATCATTAGGTGATTTACTAAATTAAACATAAACTAACACAAATATATAGTTGGCAATACTGATCTGCGACAACTTCTAAAAGAGGAGGAAAAAAGAAAAGTGAAAGGCTTGGTGTTCACCTATCAAGCATAGGCTCACCAGTTTATCATTAAGTTTAAATGTAATATTTCAAGATTGCATATTGCACAACTGAAATAGCTGTTAATGTGAACATGACAAAGTCAAATGGTCCATTCTGGTTTACTGGGTTTATAAAGTTTAATTTTTACTGTCATTCCTTTCAAATTATATTTCTGATTTTTGACAGTTTGTTTAAACACAATTTCCTAGTTCACAAAACTTTATATAAAAAAGGCTAAGTTTCTGCTTTGGTTTATGCATGTGATGGAAAGGTGTTGAAATGCAGAACTCTTTGACTGTCGATCATCTGTTTCATAAAAGAATGAAAAAATAAATGTGTTTCATAGTGTTCTTCTTTGCCCCAGCAGATACATAGGTTATCATGCTCTAGGATGTTATTATGGACTATTTTACTGATCAGCCCCCTTTGAGATTAAACTGATCAAACCCCTTATGTTTGATATGTACTCACAATATGTTGGCTGTATTTTTTAGAGAGAAGTAAGACGTGTGATCATTAGTTTAAACCTCAGCTTTGAACACACAGTCTCAGACACGTGAGACATAATTTGGCCGTATTTGCATATCTGCAGTGTAGTTCCACCTTCGACCTCTGGGGTGTGACAGCAAGTTCGTCAACACTTCCTTCACACTTTCCAATGGCAAAGAAGAAGTTTCAGATTTTTTGAGGGGGGCGAGGGGCTGGCCTTTTTTGTTCTGCTGGAGAGTCCTGCTTGAACGGTGAGCAGGAGCACAACAGGACGGCAAGAAATTACAGCGCCGCGGACCATCGGTTAAATCAGAGCACCGGGAGGGATCTCGCTGCGCCGCCGAGGAAGAGTGGTTCGAAATAGGACGGCATCGCCCTGCAGCTGCGCCGTTACTGGCTCTAGGTTCAACGGGCAGACGAGCAACTGGCAGCTATCGCCGTTAGCCTTAACTCCTCTGCGGGTCTGGGGGGGTTCTGGTAGGGGCAGGGGGCGGGGGTACACCGAGAAAGACTGCACGCCGAGAGGAGGGGGCTGGAAGTCTGAGACGCTTCCAGCCTGAAGGGGGCCGGCGGCTTGGCCACAGCACCCCCCGGACTAGCTAGCTTGTACCCGCGCGGCTAAGTGAATGGGATGGAGCCGGGACCGTCTGGCGCTGGTAGGTTTATTTTTACTTTAGTGGTTTGAAATGCAACCAATTCAGGTGTATAGTGCGGGCCAAACTGCAGCTGATAAAACTAGACGCCGTAGCCTGGCCTTAGCATTGGGGGGTTGTACGAGGATGCTTGGTGTCAAGCCTCTCTGCTGCATCGTAACATTTAGGAAAGAGAGGGTGGGAGATGGAGAGGAGCTATTTTGCTGTCTGCATGCAATGCATTACATAGAAAGCGTTACTACTTATCCAAATTTATAGCTGCATATGAGCCTTTTTGGAGTCTGACAATATCATCAGCCATGCGCGGGGGCAGGGAGGTCGTGGGAATCTTGGTGAGGAGGGACGAGGTGAAGCCCGCCTTCAAGCAGCAGCAGCAGCAGCAGCTGGCTGCACCCGCACGCCCCACAGAGCAGACCAGCCTCCCTTTCACTGACAGGTTATGGTTGCTAACATAGTTAAGGTTGTCAAGAGAGAGTTTAGCACAGTGCCCTTAAATGCACACATTACAGACAACCTCGGGCCTACCATCTGCAGCGATAACTGAATTATTTATCTATGTGAAATGGGGGGAAAAAAGGGCTTATCTCATCTTCCTGTTGGAGATGACATAATCTGCGTTTAGACTGAGGGAAGCATGCAGAGCATTATATTTATGTGTTGGGGTTCGACTTATCAGCACCAGTCAGATAAGAGATGGGCTGCATTTGGGAGTTTCCTTGTTTGACACTGAGGTGTGGAGACCTGCAAATAAAGCACTCACTGGACTTGACTTTATGAGCAGGTCTGAAGTCTGTTTGCTGTAGAACGTCTTCAGGGCCCGGTATTAATAATGCAACCATGAATGTGGTTACATTTGTCTAAGGCATGGCTTTTATAAAGAACTGTATTTTTAATTGGTGCAAAATGTTTTGGCACGAACTCTGTAAACGATCCCTGAATCATCTTGGAATTTCTTCAGGCTTGTGTTTGTGCAAAGCAGGTCTTATGGTAAAATCACGTCATCTTTCCAGATCCTGAACCTTGAAATTAGTTGAATGGGCTTGTTTTAAATTTTTAGGATTTGGGGGTGGGGGCTCCAGAGGCCCCTCATTTCACAGCCTCCTTTTGTGTTTCAAGTGTGATGATTCAGGTTTCTATTTTAAAAGATTGATCTGGTTGCCACATTTGGATCACGGTGAACAGCCAAATACTTAGGGACACAACTGATTTGGCCAACACAAGTGATGCCTAAGTGGATCTTTCTTGTAATTTGTGAACTTGGCTGATGGGGTCTCTTGGTGAACAACCAGCCTGTCCAGTAGCTTATAATTTTGCAGGCTAATTGTTCACTAGTTTTTAACTTTTTTGCGTGCATTTGTATAGCATCACCAACTACACGTATTTGCCATTACCAGCAAATGTAATGTGGAGTTGTTTAAAACTGCACATTAACATCATTTATTTCTTTTATTTGCTGTCCTGCAATGGAAGCTAAAACAAAACGCACAACAACAACAGATGTGTTATCCCAGGTACGACTTTAAAATAGTCATTCCCATGTGACTTGATCTTATTGCTAATTACGTCATTGTAAAGGATTTAAGTAGCGAGTGTCTTCATGTTGTGATGCAGCGCCAAAGCTCCGCTTTAAGTCTTGCCGCCCGGGAAAGACTGCTATTGTGTTGGGATATGTGAGAGGGCTGGCTCCGCTTCTCACCATCTGCCTTCACTGGCACGAGGGCGAAGTGTGTGTCATTGTGTGTGCGTGCTCAACAATCAAAACACGGTATAGACACTCACGCATTCACACACGTACATGCTTTCTTTCGCATAAAGTACGTGCGGGCACCACATGTCTGGTGTCTGTGTTTACAGTGCTTGTCAAATGTGTTTTAGGGACTTGTGATTCTACACTTTGATATTTATATGCGCACACATACACACACGACGGGTGACAGAATTAAGGAAAAGCCTCAATACTTGACCTCCTACATTGAGGATATTCTGTGGTACAAGTGTGCTGCTGGCATAGTTTGTGCCCAAAGGGGCAAGAGACATTAATACTGATTTCTTCTAAGATATCATCTTTATCTGTTAATCACTGTCCTGACGGGAGTGATCTCTTCCAGGACGACAGTGTCTGCCTTCCATAGAGCGCAGGGGCTCACTGGATAGTTTAGTGTAGAAATGATGTGAATCATATCCTGAGATTTTTACTTGCAGTCACCAGATTTCAACCAAATTGAACACTTACGTCAGACCTGCGTCTGAAGTGTTAGACATTGCTCCATCGCGATCATTAAAGGGAATGTATTTTAAATGAAAGATGTCTAATCCCTTCACTAATCTTGTTAGACCAGTCCAGTGATGTGTAAAAGTTGTTCTGATGGTGTAAGATACTTCGATTCTTCCTTTAATCTGTCATATACATGCTAAGAAGTGAAAACGGCGTTTTATGGCCATTACGCTTCTGATTCGTTTAGCATGTTCTGAATAGTGGAAGTGTGATGGAGTGGCTATTTAAAGCAGAGCTTTTCTCGTGGAGGATGCCGACGCCTTGGCATGATGTGGGAACATGCTCAGTGCAGGACCACAAAGGCCAAGGTCTCTTCAGCATGACCACAGCAGCACCCTGCCTCTTCTCATCCCCTCCAACAGCCGTACACATACACGGGTCCCCTGATATCCATGACAATGCTGTGTTGCCTTGGTGTCTCCATGGTGAGGCTGGGAATGTACAGGGGGGCCCCCTGTGTTTGTGTGTATGAGTGTGTTCATCGTAGCAAGGGCACTCCCTCTGTCGTACACCCGTGAATTTGTGTCTGCGAGATGGAGGCGCAGGGCAGCTGGGGTCTTTGTTTTGGTGAAGGAGGGCTGGTCTCTGGGGACCCAGAGGTTAAGGCAGTGGGCCCCACTCAGGCAGGAGTCACAGCAAGCAACCAGTTTAGGACCCCCTCTATGTCGGACCTCCTGACTTGATGAGAGTAACTTCTAGGACATGAGACTACTATGGGCATAATGTATACTGTTAAAAAGACTGCTTCAGGTCTAGAATATACAAGCGTGAGCTAAACTTAACTCAAAGAAAAATGGACTCATGGAGCGCGTCTTGCACACAGGCAGTAGTTTTATTTCCAAAGTAAAACCAATACCATCAAGATGCCGGGTGTATTGATTCAAATCTTACTATAAGTGCAGTGCCCCTCTGGGTAGTGTGTATCTCATGCTAATATTTGTAGCTACAATTTTCACTTGTTCCTTAAATGCCTCATTTGCTGCTGAAACTTTTTACTCAGTTGTCCTACAGTATGGGATTTTTGTGTGTAATAGATGTAGTGAGTGAAGAACAGACAGACATGCATCTAGAGATTTATTTTATTTTCTTACTATAGAAAGAGAAGTAGATAAAATATGCAATTGGAAAACTGGAAGCTAAGAATACCTGACACTGTTCACTTTTTTTTTTCTTGCAGAATGTCTGAAATCATTGATTCTCAGACTAGCTGTCGTTTATTTCCCCTTTGTTACACTAATCATTTAGTCACGAATTTATTATTTTTTTCCCCCCATTTAGTACTTTAATTAAATGATATGCATATAGCATCAATCGTGTGTTCGCAGTGATGCTTCTGAAACCAAGTTAGGTGAACTTTAGGTGATTTTTACAATAGACGCTGTAAAGAAAATCTGTAACTTAAAGAAGCTGGATGATTTGGATCCATTTAATCGATTATCATAGTTGATAATTTGCGTAGTAACCATGTGATCCGATCTCATGATTGTGTGATAGCTGGTGATGAACTGCAAAAATAAAGCCATATTTTTATAGTTAAAGAACTATTTTACTAATTCATCTTTTTCTCCTGTTTCCCTTTTCTCTCACCCCCCCCCATATGATCTCATGTGGCTGCTCTTTCTGTTCTTAATGTCTGATCACCCCTTGTTTTACTCTACATGCTTCTGTGTCTCTCTCTTTGCTGCCCCCAAATGCACAATCTTGCCTGTTAACATTTTCCTTGTTTATTTTTCTAACTATCTTCCTTCTACCGACCTTCCTGTCCCTGCGAGTGACTCTTGTGGTGTTCTCCTTTCCCCTGCCTACGCTTCCTTCCTGGCATATGCCCACATTTTGTGTCCTCCTTGCCCTGTCCTCTGCTGTTCACCACCGCTTCCTTTCCCACCCCCTCACTTAACTGTTGATTCTTTGCTTTACCTTTGGTTTTTCCTGTCTGTTGCTTTGTATTTGTGCACTTTTCCAAATTCAAACCATTTTTGCTCTGAACCACACTTTTCCTTGTTACCTGTCTTTGTCTGTGGCTGCCTATGTTGTATGTGTCCAGTGCCCATGGGGGTCTTCCCCCCACCCCTGCAGCAGGTGTTCCATGCCCCTCGCCGGCCAGGCATGGGTACCGTGGGCAAGCCCATCAGGCTGCTGGCCAACTACTTTGAAGTGGAGATCCCAAAGATGGATGTCTATCACTATGAGGTGGACATTAAGCCTGACAAGTGCCCACGACGAGTTAACAGGTAACAGATTTCAGTCTTTTGTGTTTCTATTCTGTGATGGTCCCACATTAATGGAAAAGAGCAGAACTTGTCATCTGTTATTTGTTATAAGCAAATGACAACTGACGGGTTATTAATTTGTAACAGTTGGGTGTGCATTGAAGAAGTCATCGAGCAGCTGAATTGCCTCCTGTGTGGTAATTGGATAATGAAAGCCCAACAGCCACCAACCAGTAATCTGTGTGTTGTCTTTGAAGAGGCAGCGATAACAGCTACTTGAAGCATGAAAAATGTATTTCTTTGCAACTGCTATCTATTTACGCTGATTAATTTTGGTGTCTTGTATTGGAAAAATAATAAAGCTCTTCCAATTTTAAGATCACCTTATTTGAGAAAAATGAATATGGAGATGTGGTGCATATAAATAGATATTAAAAAAAAAGAAGAAAAGAATTTATTTATTTATTCATTCATTCATTTATTTTTCCGTTGACTGCTTCTATGCTCCATCATTATTAGCAAACTTAATCAGGGCTCTAGACTAACTTTTTGCCATGGTTGCACTGGTGCGCCTAACCTAAAAAAGTTAGGCGTGCACAAATTTTTCAGCTGCATCGCTTAACACCGTATTTTTACATGTGAACTTTTTTTGAGGGGGGGAAATTGCTGTCCATACAGACGATATTGATTTATAAACGATTAACTAACAATCTTGTCAACACAAAGTTCTTTATTTGGTGCACATTCTACAAGAAAGATAAGTTAGGCTACTGGAAAAGTGCTTGGGCTTAAAGTGCGTTGGCACTCTTTGGCAATATTGTAGACGATGTTAAACTTAACTTAAATCATCATCTCGTCTCCTCTGACGACCTGTTTGCTGCTGCCTGCTGCTGAAAGGCAGTGGGGAGAGGGGACACTTGGGCAGTGCATTTATCACAGCATATAATGTGTTTTCTGGATTTCTGGCTGGGTATCATCACTGATTTCTATAATCCATTTGATTCCTATTCACAACGTCTGGATTCGTTTCTATTGAATTTTACCTCAGACAGTCAGAAATATTATAATTCTTATCATTTATCAGCACTGATGCGTGTGAGATTTCATCAGAGGCGTGAGGATCACAGCAGATGCCTTTGTGTCAAAGTAACTGGGGATAAAACACAAAAAAATATGAAGGAAATTTTACTGGCCTGGCTTTTTATAGCAGATAACCTTAAAAATATTCTGCAATTTTGCATAATTTTAAAAAGTATAAATTTCTTCGGTATTGAACAACAGAAATTAGGCTTTCTTGTCCGAGGTCATTTAAGTAAAAAAAAAAAAAAAAGACCGCGGCCAACAGCGCTGTAATAAGTGAATGAATAATGCAGAAAACAGAGGTTTGACATGGGAAACTATTCTTGAAGTACACAGAGAGAGAGCTGTGCATGAAGTGTGATTGTATCGTGGTGGAAGCAAAACAGCAAAAGTAAGAGAGAATTAATGACGACATTTATCAAATGTGAAGCGTAGTTTGGATCTTCTTTTGCTGCTGGTTCGGTGAATTTTGGTTGGAGAGAGACAAAACCTGCAGCTCAGAATCCCGTGCAA
>VUQR01011466.1:0-13773 GCA_015108515.1 Hemichromis elongatus
TTTTTTTTTTTTCCTCAAAAAAAAAAAAAAAAGGCAAAGTAACCAGAGATGTTTTTGGTTTAATATGATTCAATATTTACATGTCAATTTCAAGCAATATTTAAAGCACAACACGAAATGTATGATATATTACCTAGAAAGTGGTTCAGTTTTGAATATGACTGATTTATATATAGTTTAAACTATACACAATTTTGGCCTTAATGTAATTACTCAAAATATATATTTGTATTAACATTAATATTAGAGATTAATATGTTTAACGAAAAAAATGTTCTCGAGTAAAACTTCTTGCCTCTCTCTGGATGACCTTTGATGGTGCAAAGCACAGCGATATTGTTTTTTGACAGTTTTTCTCTATAAGACAATCTTCCAGTCTTCAGAGTAATAACAACTTGTCTTTTCTCTGTTGTGAAATGACATTTGCCTCCTGTGATGACTGCTGAGTGTCTGCAGCCACTTTTTACACAAAGCCTCTCTGCCTAGTTGTTTGGTGCAGCACAATAAAGACATTACATCTGGTGTCATGGTTATTCCGTGGTCCCTGCCATTTTCATGTATATTTTGTGTATTGCTACATTGCTAAGACCATTCTTTTTTGTTTTATTGCTAATTGCTTAGTTTAGAGCATTCATGTATTCTGCCTTTATATCTGTGTCTTTACATCCTAGCTAAAAGAGTCATTCAAGGATTTAAAAAGTACCCTTTCTCCTTTCCTTGCTAAGAGGTGACGAGAAAACTAATTATTAAATCTGAATTAATTCTTGGTTGAACAAACAAAAAGCCACAAAGTTTGCCTAGTGACTCAACTAAAAAGGGAAATTGTGAAAGCACTAATTCAAACTCATATTACAGACAATTGTCTATGTGGAACTGACACTGCTGTGTTGTTATTAATGTTAAAGCAGAGAACACTGAACACTGGCTCTTTAATATTACCAGTAAAAAGTGCAAAGTGTCCTTCTTTGTCAGCCAGTTATTGCTGTTCATGCTCTTAATGTCAATTTTTTGCGTGTTGTTTGTTTGGCTAACAAACACAAAAAAAATGACAATAAAAAAAAATATTCTTCACATTTTTAATCCACTCAGAATTGTATCAGAAATAGCAATCCACATTTCTCATATCACAGCTTCACTAAAGATGAAAGGTTTACACAACTCAACTATTATCTAAACATACAATAACAAACACAAACCAGCCCCTTATCATCAACCATACTTGACATTTTCGCAAACATCCATAAGCTTTATTACTAAAAATGACATCCCCCCCTCAAGGTGATACAGTTATGAAGGGGAAGCTGTAGACAAACCTGAAAAACCGGTGCTCTTTTTGCACATTTTGTTTGGAAAATTGTGGATCTCATTAAAAATAAAATTCCAAATGAGGAAAATATTCTAGTGAGTCTGGACACAGTTTGCTCAATCCCACCCCGGTGCTGGACAGAGCAATCACACTAATTAAATAAACAGAACCATGCCTCTAACTACTGTACCAAATCCACTATACCTTAGTGTAATTATGTGCCTATGCAAAATGTCAATAAGCACAATTTAACATTTAGATGGATTCTTTTAAGCCCCAAACTTTTCAGCACTTCTATTTGATAGTTATAAAAGTTTGCCATACCGTACATACACCGAGGTGACAATACTGCTGCACTGTACCAATAGAGCAGAACACAGTAAGTATGTTTATAAGCAAGTCAAGCCTGCGGGCAGTTTTAGGACTTTATGGTACCACTGGTGTCACTTCATTCTACCTCTTTTGTCTGTGATTGTATGTAGGTGTTAAAGTGTGTGCTTGTGTATGCTTGAGTGTATCTGTGGACCCATGGCCTGTGGGACAGAGGGCTCTGTCAGGACTGCGACTGAGTGATGAATGTGTGTGCAGTGAGGAGAACCAGGGCTGACTGCACTGACTCCCTCACTCCACTGTCTTTGTGCATGTGTGTTTGTGAAAGGCCGACACAGAAATGGATAAACAGTGCTGACATTATGTCCATATGGGTACATTATAAGTGCACAAGTAGATGTAACTGCCCGTGTATGTATCACTTATTACATATAAATGTGTACTTGTGTACACGTGTGTGTGGGATTCTAAAAGCACGGCAAGATAGTAGTTCTCTCTTTCTCATCTCCCTCATCCTCGCTCATCCTGACACCCCCCATGCCCTCTCCGTCACACTGCTGCCTCTCATCACAAACCTAATCGTCTCACCCCCTCGGCAAGTACGTGCTGTGCGAATTAAAGCACCCCTGCCCTCTTTTTCGCTTTCTTATTCCTCTTTGTCTTCTTCCACCTCCCCCTCCTCATCCCGCTCCTCCTGATAATTTTTTTTTTGCCTTTTGTATGGAATGGGTGTCCGACTTTAAGTGGCCACAGTGTTTAAATAATGTGTTTACTTATCTCCATTTAGCTATTGAGCTTCTGACATTTTCAATTTATGTTTACAAATTGCAAACATTAACATGTAAATGTGGAGGATGGCTCACCAGGCTTCCGTATTTATTGAAAAGGGGTCATGAAATAGGACAACAAACCAGTAATGGCACAGCTTGTTCCGAAGCATCTGTGTGCATCAACGGCTGTTGTGTAGCACTATTCTGTTGCTAATGGGCCTAGATAGTAATACAGAAAATTGCACTTTTGGTAGCCATAAAGGTCTTAGTTTACGTTCTAACTTGTTGATTAGGAAAATCTGAGTTTTCCTCTCCCACAAGGGTAATTATAAAAAGTCACCTATTACCATTCACTCAGAATAATGTACTTCCCAGAAATGTCCCAGGAATGTTTAAATTCATTTTTACCATAAAAGATAAATTTGCTGTAACAGTCAGCCTTAAAATATTGAAACACAACTCTTTAAATGTATATAACAAAGGTTTTCATGCTCATAAATTATATCTACCAAATTCTCGGTAAGTGTTCACATCAGTTTTATTTCTATAACTAAAATTCTGTCGAGTGTTAACGCACTAAGTGTGAAACTCAACAACCACCACTCCATCCAGCTGAGCTGGAATGCAATATAAAGCAAACAGAAGGAGTGTATCATATCCCAGCTACTCAACTCCTCTTAGAAGGCTTTTCAATCAAACAAGAATCCCTAATTCATTTTCTTCTCCATGCCACACTTGGTTTCAGTTCAAACTACAATTACATGGACAGAGAGAGTGACTTAATTCTCATGAAAGGGAAATGAAAAAGGAAAAAAGTCTATATTCAGGAGTTCAAACTATGCTTGGTGCAAGCGTGGCTCTGTAGACTGTAACAGAGACTGCCTGTGGCTGGGGAGAGGAGTAAGGCAGGAGTAATCTATAACTGAGAGGCTAGTAATGAGAAAGATGTGCCAGCCGTCTGCTCACTGTGATAAGATGAGGAAGTTCCCTTAGGGCTTAAAGCATCTCTGACCCAAACAACAACAAAGACAACAAACGGGTTACTGCCCAAACCGTTGCTTTTTTTTCTTCTTGTTTTCATCCGCCAGTCCTATTTCTCCTTCTTTAGTCATCCTTCTCTCCCCATCTCACTAAACTCCTTTGTCTAGAGTTTTCTTTACCCTTGCGTTTCTGTCCTTTAATATATTTTTCCTGCTCTATTCGTCCTCTCACTCTCCATTTGTGCCTAAATCCAACACCATACAAAGCCCTGCTGCCATGTAATCAGTTTCATCAGCGTTTTTTATTAGCTAAAGAAGAATACATGGTAATTAAGGGGAGTGCGGCCAAGCGTGACGAGGAGAAGCTTCACCCAGGCGCTGATGTGGAACAAGAAGGAAAGAAAGAAAAAGAGGAAATGGAGGGGAGAGACTGGGGTGTGCAGGGGCAAGGACAGAAAAAAAGGAAACAGCAAAGAAAGGGCAAAAATGAAAGTGAGAGAACAGAGAGAGGGAGAGATAAGGATGGTTTGAATGGCGACAGGAAATGAAAGGCTGGAGCGTGAGGGTCACAATGATTTTGGTTGCACTCTCCAGTGTTGTGTGGAAGCACACGCCATCAGAATGGAAATGAGACTAATGTTGTGCTAATGTGGTCCGAGTCACACTGCACCAGTATGAGGACCTTGGCTGCCATCATCTGCCTAATCCCCTGTGTCCACTTAAATGGCCCATTCAGGACAAGTGCACCATGCGGGTGCTATCGGTACAATGACTCCGGCGTTGTTTCATGCTAGGTCAATTTTTATGTTCTTCACACCAGCGGAATGATACATGTGCTAATGAAGTAGACAAGAGATTCTCCTCATTGTTGAGCATGTTGATAGCATTGAGAAGCACTAGGACAGATCAAATCGTACTCACACTCTCACAGCATTTTTTTTTCTGAAGTGTGCTTCACTTCTTGAAATTTATGGCAACATTTTGGCATCATAATATCAAGGGCAAAAGTGAGTCTCATGAAAGAAGCATTTCTACATGTTTAACTGTCATTATAAAAAAATTACTTGCACGCTACAAGAAATATAGTATCCGACCCACCATTAGCACAAATCTTTAGTTTGCAATAAAATTCCTTGTGCGTGTGTCTGCGCAAAGCCAACACCCACTTTCCTAGCACAGAATGTTCATTTTACACACTTGCACTGAGACTTGCAGCAGAAACCAGTGGACCGGAGAGACCCAACTCAGGGTATATTTCCTGAAACATGCCGACCGTTCTGCCGCCGAGCTGTGCTAACATTAATTTTCTGCTGAAACAGCCACTGGCCTGCGAGAGCAAGTTTGCCCAGAGCTGAAATATCAATTATACTGTTCTCCCTGGCAGAGAGTGCGAAGCTTTAATCTTCACACAACCAATCAAAATGTCGTCTGGACTGGACTGAAAGAGAAATCTGTTGGCCACACATAAAAAGGGCAGCAGTTTCAACCCATCCAGTTACTATTGACATAAAGGAGATCTGTTGGTCGACCTTTTTGTTCCCATGCTCTGCTTTTCTGTGTTTCTTTGCTGCTTGCTCACTTTCAAACACCACATATTAAAAAGCGCACGTACTAACCAACAAATTAAACATTCACCTGTGCGTTTCACGAGTTTACCCTGGACAGGGTTGTGTCATTTGGAGCTTGTCCCAGTACACGAATAAGCAACCGTGGACCTGTCTTTGAGAAATGCTCACATTCATTCATATCAGCCAATTTTCAGTTTCCAGTTCATCTAACCTGCACATCTCTGGATTGCTGGAAGAAACTAGAGCATATAAAATCAATTTATAAATATGGAAGAGACATAATAATATGCTGGAAAATGCATATGCTCATATGCACTTGCTAAATTTTTAATCCATATTTTAACCCGATTAAAACCAGAAAGAAAAGACATGATTTTAAACCAGTCACCTCAAGATGAAATGCTAAAAGTTCTTCAAGCACAAACAAAAGTAGAAAAACACACAAACACACACACAGACACACACAAACCAACCCTCTGCCTCCACACAGGCATTATAGACTAAAACGTCCTCCCAATTCCTCTGTCTTCTTCACACAGCAGTGGCCCCCACCGAGCAGTAGCAGCAGCCTTCCTGGCTGGCATGTGAAGACTGTAATTTTCCGCCACACTTCCCCTGCTGTTTGCTGGCTTTTTCCTTGGTACCGTGGAGATAGCAAGAGAGCGAGCGGTGAACAAGGTGCGGGCCTCGCCAGCTCTCCTGGCTCCCCACGATTATTAATGCAGCAGCAGCCAGCGTGGCCGCCAGGTTAAAGCAGCAATCAGCACACACTAAATAAGATCATTCACAGCCTCTTTAAAAGCAGACAGACAGAGCTGCATTCAGATACACACACACAAGCACACAAATACACACCGGCTTGCTCGTGGATGAAAGGAGGTGCAGGTGAACCTAAGAAGGTAAAGTGTGCAGAGATATAAAATTTGCCTGTGACAGATACACAAACACACACACAGTTCAAGTTCAACTAATTCTTTCGAATGAAAAGAAAGTATTCCAGTTTTAAAATATCCAGAGCAATAGTTTAAAGTCGATTTATTGTGAATTAATTGTAATTGGTGATAATTTTGTTTAAAAAAAATATTGACTACTGTGTATAATTTCACCTGTAAAAATTAGCAAATGACTATATCTTCAAGATTTTTTTTAAATACAACATATATATATATATTGGTCACAGCTTTCAAAACTAATTTAATTGCTTTGTTTCTTTCTAATTGCTTTGTTTGTTTGTTACTAAAACATTTTCTCCCTCACTTGTTTAAAAACAAACACAAATTATTATTTTATTATTTTTACTTTTAAACAGGATTTTTCATAACCTTTTCATAACCATCATACATTGCTCAGTGCTAAAAAAAAAAAAAAAATAGAGATGCAGACCTGTACCAGTAATAGCATTTTTTGCTATATCATTATATGATAGCAATGCATGCACATACGCACACACTCCTGCAAACCCTTCTTTCCCAGTCAGCATAATATTACGACTGCTAATAACCATGCAAAAAGCATGAACTCAAAGATATATGCAGACACAAAAACAGATGTAAAGGTACATGTATACGCATGCACAGTAAATTCCAGATTTACATTTAAAATATATACTTACAATAAGACAAACAACCAATGATAAATGCAGTACACATCACCATAAAGTATAATATATAACAAGTTTTCTTTTATTGTTTCTTTTGTAGTGTCCGTGCTGCTTTTTAAACTAAGTAAAGTCCTTCAGGGAGGTGGTACTTGTCAGGTGATTCGTGCTGTGAATGAAAATCAATAGAAGGGGGGTTGAAGTGTAAACAGATTATTAGCGCTGTGTTCTGTGGCCATTTCACTGTATTACATACTTCTATGATTCCCAATAGATGACCTGAAGCACAATAGATTTTCTGGGGAAAGTTCTACAGAAATCCATTAGTAATTTCAACCTGATCAATTATCCACTGAAGCTTATCACACGCTCAGTATAGTTTGTTTTGGTGTGCCTCTGTGTGCAATAATGACAAACTAGTTACTGTGGCAGAGTAGATTTTTACAAACAGTTCTGCACGTTTACACTTTAAAACCTACAACGTACATGCAATTGCATTTAAGCGTTTGCAGTGTTAAAAGGTCTACACGTTTGCAGAAACAACTGGAAGCATACCTGTCATGAACATGTGTTTTATATTTCTTTATATTTCTTTTTTTTTTTTTAACTAAACTGGTGTTTTAATATAACTCACTACATTTTCATAGCTGTTGTTTCAATATAAAGCTACAGTTAGCAGGTTAGCTTAGCACAGATGCTGGAAACAGAAGATAGGTATTTTAGATTTAATTATTTCATACAAAAAAAAAATATAAAAAGAAATTTCTTTCTAATGTTAGGGAGATTTTTTTTTATTATTCCAAGAGCTTGCCCCACTTCCAGTACAAATCAACTCTTATTCCCTACTCCTGCATGCATATGAATTGTTGATTGCCTAATGTGTAAATATCATTGGAAACTCTTTGGAGAAAAATCTGAAGCTAACAAACACACCACCTTTACATTTCTATATGACCTAAATTAGCAGATGTCTGCAGTAGCAGCACCACAATACTAACCAACAAAGAACATTAAAAATGAACATTTTCTCTGGCCAGCAATGACTTTGGCCTCATTTTTCCCACAACATGAGCACACCTATCTGTTCTGTATGCTGGTCTCTCTTTTTCTAAAGTGACCTTTTGATGACAGCCATAAAATCATTCTTCAGACTCTGAAATTCCTTGAGTATTTCAGTGTTCAGAAAGCACAAAGAAAGAGCACCCATCCTTTCATGTCTGATCCAGAGATTAGAGAATATTTTTTTGTGTTTGGCCAAACATCTATACCGTGTTGGTGCAACATGTCATCTCCCCCCCCACCAGGAGTTTTGTTTCTTATCATGCCAAAATGGGTCTTTGACTAGGCAAAGTATGCCTCTAAATATAATCATTATGCCAATAACTGCAATTTAATCATAAATACAAGTTTTGAAAATAGTATCTGCCAACAGGAATTTTTTTTTTTTCGCTTGAATTTATGATGAAGTAAATGCTGACTTTACAGTGTAGAGGCTATAGAATAATGACACTATCAACACCATTCAATCAAGTCTTCATTTTCCTGGGGTTATGAAACCTCCCAGGAAACTGAAGACTTGATAGTGGAAACAGTCACAACCTTATAAACCTTACACATGCCCACATGTAAGCACAAATATCCAAGATATTTGAACCCTTACATTCGCATCCCTTGCAAGAATTATAACTTTAACCCTCAAAAGCTGCAGATTGCTCTGCTGTTTTAGTGTAGAACAAAGGCTGTAAGATTATAAAAGAATTTCAAAGCAATGATAAATCACAGCACTAAAATCCCATATAAGTGTGGGACTGGTGCATCATAGTGATTATGCACTCCACCAGGCTGCTGCTTTGTGAAATTTGTATGATATTTAGTATTTAGTCTTAATAGTATTAAAAAAAAATACTACAAATTCAATCATTTATGCCTGAACTGTTGAATGCTGATTGACACTGAAAATCTCTTTAGTTTCTTAAGTTCTGTATTTGCAGAAGTCTTTATTCATTTATTTTATATGTTTTTCTGTAAGTAGTATTTAGTCACAATATATGTATGCATGCACTGCTATAGCATAGAAATGTGAAGTGACAATGAGGTGTTAACAGACGCTTAAGACATGCAGTGTTGATATGATTATAAGGATCATTTGATCTAACAATAAAACACTTATTTTCTTTTTTCTAATAATCTGATGTGCATTCCCAAGCATTACACTTCTGTTCTTTTGTGGATAAGCTAAGCATATTTTCTACACATTAGAAACTAGGATTTTATTCTTAACTGACTTTGCCCTACAAAGCTGGTGTTGATATCGTGGTTTTCGGAATTTATCAAAAACATTTGCACATGCCAGTGGTGACTTAAATGATTATTAACAACTAAAAGAATTCAATAAATATAGAATAATACAGAAAAGGCTCCATGCTGTAGGAAGGTGGTTAACAGTTGCTACCTTGTTTGTTTGCAAATAGGTCCAGATAGGAAGAGACTGACAGAAAATAACAACTTCTTAGGTAAAGTAATTAGTCACCATGTTACGATGAACAACGTTGTAGGTCAGACAATTTTGTTTTTGACAAATGCAGCGTCCCAAAGCTGTGATCTGTTTTCCAGATAAAATTCTAGAGTTTTATATTGTGTGTAAAATCCCTAAACCCTTTCTAAGAAATCCTCTAAGTAACCAGACATGATGCGGTATTTACACCCTAACCCTGGTGTTAAGTGAACAGATAGAAATAGAATGTGCAGACGAAGTGAAGTGAGGCAATTTTTCAGTACTCCGCACTTCTACAAATATGATGGGGCTGAGCAATGGAAAAAGAAAAAAAAAGCATTTAGACAAAGAGCGATGTTGAGTGAAGAGATAGCGTGAGCAGGGTAGGTGGGGGAAGAAAAGGTTGGTTATTGTGCTGCACTATCCGTGGTGAGAGAGCGAGTGTTTTTCCTGCTCTAAGAGGGTGGAAGAGTAGTCGCTGAGCAGAGAGATGGGAGGAAAACGTGCTGCTGTGGCACTGATAAAGTGACTGAGGACCACTACTGCCACACTTGGACAATTCCAAACACAATCTTCTCCTCTCTTTTCTTCTCTTTTCTCTGCTGCCAACCCCTGTTGTTGCAGGCATAATAATGGCTCCTTCTATCCCCTGCCTTTCTCGGTTTCGTCTTCATGCACGTACACACAACACACACACAACACGCACACGCAACCTTCCAATGTCCGTCAAAGGTATGAAGAAAAGTAGGAGGGGAGCCACTTTGGGATACAGTATAGCCCTGACAACCTTTCATTAAAAAGGCCAAATTAGAGGTTTGTAAAACCTCTCCCAACCCAGCTACCCGAGCTCATCCACCTCTATTTTATCCTTTGTGTCGCAGGCTTTCAGATTCTAGATCCCTGCTTTGTCGCATCTTTTAAAACTTACGAGCAAGAAATAGTTTCTAATTCACACTTGCACATTGTCACTGGGATTTAAAGATGCCTTCAGTGTGTACACCACGAGCTCAGCTAAAGCAGGGCAAAAAAAAAAAAAGACATTAGCACAAAAGTTCACAGTTGACGGCATGCAGATTTGCTGACGCCTGTAATGAAATAAGGCCAGCCGGGTGTGCAAGAGTTGACATTGCGTATAGGTGTACAGTCAGGCATCTGCAAAAGAGCCTCTGCTTCTGCACACAGCCATCACGGCCTCGACAGATTAGAAATTGTGTGTGTGTAGGGATTCACCGCAAATAATGAGAAATGAGTTTTAAATTGTAGCTCAGACACAGTGAAAAAACGGGACTTGTCAATATGTGGTGAGTGTGAGGCAGGGAAAGAAGAAGTGAGAGAGTATGTTAGCGGATTTAGGTGTGAGGGAGATAGACAGACAGGGAGAGAGAGAATTAGGGATCAGGGGATGACTTTGTTTTGGTTTACTGCTTATTACCATCATAATCCTTTGTCCTGTTTTCCACTCTGCAGTCCGGGCACACCTCTCGCCTCGTCTCTGCGTTAGACACTGTGATTGCCTTGTATTTAAGAAGCCTTCTGTGAGCCTCTGTTCCGACAAATGCTTTTCCAATACCAATCACAGCTGAGTGCACCTCATTTGAATCTGTGAAAGGGGTTTTGATTCCATCAGCAGAATGCTCCTCCAAGCGAGGCACAGACCATTCAATACTGAGGCAACGTGTGAAAGCCTCGGAATATTCTCACCTAGTATATGCATACACTGTAAAGGGTTTGGGTGAGGGGTGCCTCGTCTCTTCAAACCAAACTGCGTTGTTCATTAATCCCCCTTTTATTCTCTACATAGGGACTCATTAGCTGTTCTCCTTTCCAGCATTTGGATATTGTAAGATGTGCTTCATGTGAGTTTCAAATACATGATGAAAAAGCAGCATTTCACTCATCGTAAAGGCTAATTGTATACTCTTTAGTGGTGTTTAAAAGTGTCTTTACCACCTGGTCACCCTCTAATGCGTGCATATATGTTAAGTGTGTATTGCATTTTACAGCAACTGACTGCGAGTTGTACAGACCAGCTGCTGATATCTCCACTGCAGCAGCTTGTTGACCTTCAAACTTATCAACGCATATCTTTTGTCAAAGCAATTGCCTGCCTTTTGGTCTGTAAGGAGTTTGGATAATGCATCCAAATTAAAATCTTTTGTAAATCCCATTGCTTGATTGCTTGAGAGCCACTGAGAGTTGTTCAACATTAATGGTGAAGGACTTCCTGATTCCCAAAGTAATTTTCTCTTCATTATTCAGGCGTGTATTAGTACCTCTTGTTTTCCATGCAGCGATAACACCCTGCTACTAAACTGCCACATACAACACGGTTATCTCGGAAGACACCTAATGACACAAATATAATGTTGAGTTCAAATTTAGGGTGAAGGATATTTACTTTTATGTCTAAATTTAATGGAAGGTTCTAGTTGTTATTGCATATTTTATTACTATAACAAATGATGATGTTTAATTATTAACTTAGTCAATATTTTTTTTACATTAGATTTCCAATAATTAATATTGTTTATTATTTTCTGGCCCAGCGAAAGGATATATATAAAAAAAAGTTGACATAGTACACAAATGCTATTGACAAGAGAAGCTAGCTATACAGACGTGGAAAAAATTGTTGGTACCCTTCGGTCAATGAAAGAAAAACTCACAATGGTCACAGAAATAACTTTAATCTGACATAAGTAATAATAAATAAAAAAATTCTATAAATCTTAACCAATGAAAAACAGACATTGCTTTTCAACCATGCTTCAACTGAATTATTTAAAAAATAAATGCATGAAACAGGCCTGGACAAAAATTATGGTACCCATGACTTAATATTTTGTTGCACAACATTTTGAGGCAATCACTGCAATCAAATGATTAATGTAACTGTCAGTGAGACTTCTGCACCTTTCAGCAGGTATTTTGGCCCACTCCTCACCAGCAAACTGCCCCATTTTTTTCCGGTTTGAAGAGCGCCTTTTCCAGACTGCATGTTTCAGCTCCTTCCACAGATGCTCAATAGGATTAAGGTCAGGGCTCATAAAAGGCCACTTTAAAATAGTCCAATGTTTTCCCTTTTAGCCATTCTTGGGTGTTTTTAGCTGTGTGTTTTGGGTCATTGTCCTGTTGTAAGACCCATGACCTGCGACTGAGACCAAGCTTTTTGACACTGGCCAGCACATTTCTCTCTAGAATCCCTTAACAGTCTTGAGATTTCATTGTACCCTGCACAGATTCAAGACACCCTGTGCCAGATGCAGCAAAGCAGCCCTAGAACATAACCAAGCCTCCCCCATGTTTCACAGTTGGGATAGTGTTCTTTTCTTAATATGCTTCATTTTTTCATCTGTGAACATAGAGCTGATTTGTTTTGGCAAAAAGTTAAATTTTTGTCTCATCTGTCCACAGGACATTCTCCCAGGAGCTTTGTGGCTTGTAAAAACTGCTCCACAAGGGGGAGCAAGGATGACAGGTCAGGGGGGAGATATTATCATCATCACTGGAAGCAAAGAAATAGAAGGCAGGAGACTAAATCAGCTGTTGTCCTCAGACCCATCCAATGTGTACTCTCAGTGGCAGGGGAAAAATATAAGAACAGCACCACCAAGGCTAGATACTGAGCAATAGTGGAAGAGGGAGAAGAACGCAACCATAATAGCAATGCTTAGTGGCTAGTGGATCACAGAAACCTCCCTGAACAGGGTCCAGTAACCATCAAAATGGCAGACATCTAAGAAATGGTCCCTAGTATGAAGAGTTTGATTGCACCAGGTGCTGAAATGGTTCACACCTACGGGCTGAAGAGGCTGACTGCACTCCATGAGCATCAGGCAGTACAAATCAACCAGCTGCTAGTTGATGAGAGACATCCTGAATTGCTGGACAGTACTGGGGGGCAATGTTTCCTCTAAGCTGCGCGTGTGCGCAATCGCGCACTACTTGCACAGTCTCCATGCACAGAAAATCTGTGTTGCGCACAAAAAAAAATCTAACCTGAATTGAAATGAAAATAAATGTGTTAACAATTCTGTTTTGCAGTCAATAAGTGACCGGTGACTGGCTGCTCCAGCCAATGATGCGATTCACATTCATATATAGGCAGCTAACCAACGTCGTTGACAGGCTAAGACAGCGTCCTTATGTGCCGACACCGGTGTTTTAGCTTGCAAAATGGTGTAGCTGATGTGGAGTGAAGCCCCATTAATAACGGAACGATTGATGGAAAGTGTGGACTCTATACCAGTTTTTAAATTGTGTTGACTGGCCACGTAAAACTAGAGGTATGATAAAAAAAATATATGCAATGTTTGTTTGTTTTTCCTGAAAACTATCGTTGTTTATATGTACTGCGGGAAGAAACGGTAAAAACGGCATTTTATAAGGAAAGCGCTGGAAAGCACTCTACGCCTTTAAGCAAAAACAAAACCAATAAAACCCCCACCCTTTCCTTTTGTTGGAAAAATGTACCATGTCGACCAATCAAAAAATGATATGGTAACAAGGCATTTAGTTGTTTAAGAAGGGGGGAAGTTTTAGGAGTGATGGTGGTGTTTTGTGAGAGATGTCAGAGATTTGTGATGCTTAGCGTGTTTGGTGTCTAAAGTTAGTGTGTTGTCTTGTTAGTGTGTAGTGTAGTCAATAGTTTTGTTGTGTGTGTCAGAATAATAAGGTAAATAGTTTGAAATGTTTATTTAAAAAAATACCTTGGCTGCATTTTTAGAT